>VZSC01002795.1:37295-79338 GCA_013398225.1 Steatornis caripensis | reverse complement strand
CCCGCCTGGATGCATTCCTGTGCAAACTGCTCTAGGCTAACCTGCTTTAGCAGGGGGGTTGGACTAGATGATCTCTAAAGGTCCCTTCCAACCCCTACCATTCTATGATTCTATGATCATACCATGGCTCATTTCTCAGTTGCATGGATCTACTTGGCAGTTTCAGTTGGCTAGAGAGTTGACTACTGGTACACAAGGAGCGAGGGCAAGATGGAGCTCTTGTTCAGGAATTTGATATGGTTGTGGTGAGCATCGAGATCCCGCTGGGTGAAGTGAAATTCCTGAGACAACAAATGAACCTGTGGTGCAGAAAACTCTCAGAACCCTGTCTGCTGAATACCAGGTTTTGTAGTCACATCCCAAGTACTCTGGAAAAGAATTTATCTTGCCATGAACTTTCTGTTCATCTTTTCATTTGTGTACTGTCTTTTGACAGATAAAAGACTATTTATGCTTGTGTTTCTGTTACCCTCCAAAATATATAGCCAAAATAGAATCTTAGAAGCTCTGAAGAATTTCAAAGTATTTGATCCTCAGTGTGAGTTGAGAATGTCTGAATAATAATTAAAAAAATTCTGAACACTCGGTGGATATGTGGAATGCTGTTTCATTAGAGATTATTTTAATAAAAATCAACCAGATGTAATATCACCATATTAAAATGGAAAGTAGAGATGTGCATTAGACAACTTTAATTTTAACCATATTTTTAACTATTACAATGATACAGTTTCTTACATATATTCTCAGTTACATGATCCTGACAAATATCAAGAGATACTAAAATCTGTATAAATAATTTACAGATTCCTTTTATCCTTTGAGCAATGTTCACATCAGGTTTCTCTTCAGCTGGGATTACGGCCCCGTTAAAAACTGTCTGCCTGAGCAGCTCTGTTAAAATGCTGCAGAGAGGAATCTGTTATTTTATATGATACCAAATACATTATCATAAAGGAACAATAAGAAGTAAATAGATAGGATGATATTCTATCATACGAATCACACAATCAGTTTAGAAAGGAGTTTAAGCAACCAGTACTCATCTGGGTCATTCTTTGCCAAGTGCTGGATTCTTCTCTGAAGTGAATTTTCAAGTTCTAAATCACTGAAATGAAAGTGCTTTATCCTCTCTGACTGGGAGTTCTGGTTATTTCCTCACCATTCATTTGTTTTCATGCTCAGCCTAAATTTACTTTTACTTAGTTTCATACCATTAGTCTCAGTTATTCTGACAGTGATTATGAAAGGCAACTTCAGGAAACACTTCCAAGATTTGTTTAAAAGAAAGTGTGGAAGAATGAACGTTTTTATATGTTTGTGCTAAAAATGCCAATCTCCAGAACTTCACAGTCCTAGAGAACGGTTTTGACATTCTCTTCTTAAATACATTAGAACACTTGATAGCAAGATACCTGTCTCCAGCTTCACATACCCATATGCACATGCATATGCACCTCTTTATATTTTCAGAAGCCCAAGTATCCTTATTACCTGGTAATTTTAAGGTAAATGCAACTTTCTTCAAAGGATTTATACAAATGCATACTTTTATTCTATCCAGAATTTTACTAGAAATAAAGTGTAAACAAACTGTTTGTAAGAACAGAATTAACCAAAATAGCTATATTTTTCTTCAAAATGGAACAAGAAATATGAAATCCTAGTCCTCCGTTGTTCATATTCATCTAAGCACATTTGATGAAAATGGATGTGAATGCTGATTACTGTCTCTTCATGATGCTTAACAGTATAGAGAAGTCAGAGAGAATGAAAGTGCCTCTTAGGATCTCTGGCCCAAGACAGTGAAGAGTTATTTCAGCTGTTGTGAATTTAACGTGTGTTTGATACACTCTATATACCTGGCTTCTTATCCATTTTAGGAGATGTAGTCATGATCAAAAATATGCCAGAAATATTGTCGGCATAGAAACACATGGACACTTATTGAAAGTTTGCTCAATTCTGAATATACTTGAGGCTGTTTTGTTATGTTGAGGCTAGAAATAAAAGCAAAACCAGCTTACCACTGTCATTTGCTGCTTGGTCTTGCAGTGACTTGCAGTTTATTGGGTCTCATGTACTTTATTTTTTTAAAAAATATCTTTTTACCATAACAAGCATTGATATTTATGTTATGTAGAATGATTTATTTCTCTTGCATTCTTTATTTTTGCACATGTGATTTGAGTTTGGGTGGAATTCTTTGGTGGAATCCCAAATTTTATGTTATATAAGCCGAACTTTATATTAATGTCCAAAAAGACAAACTTTGTTGCATGAAAACACATTTAATCAATTACACAGTTCCGTGTTGTTAATGCAATAACATTATCCTCGTATAACTAAAATAGGCTTTGGACAGTGAGAGTATTACATATCTGAAGAGAGAAATTTACTGTTCAAGTTTAAGGTGGAGGAATATTGCTTGAATGCAAGAAAGTTAAATGTACTTTGTGAGTGATATACACAGGACAGAGTTTGTTTGAAAAGAGACAGGGAGGGTAGACTAAAATACTTTGCAAAGTTGTCTTTTACTTTTGCGGCAATCCTGGAGGACCAAGACAGTTCTCATTTTTCAAAGTTATATTGAAGTTAATAAACCACAAATAATAAGAGACTTCTTATTTAGAATGAAAGAGAACCTAAACTTTGCAATTGGAATTAATCACAGAAATGATGAATTAGTTAAAACTGAGTATGCATCAATATGATACATGTTGTTATGTTCAACTATAAATTTCAGAATAAATTTGTAATTTTGCAGAAATGAGAGTTCTCCCATTCTGTACTGTATTCAGATTCCTTTTAAATAGCCATCAAAAGTGACACAAGGGTACTATTACTCCCCACTAGCTTCTCTGTTCTAATATAGTGCAATACCTCCCAAAGTATTTCAGGCTTATGCACACATGTGCATAACCTTGAAAATATAGAAAAGCTAAAAAAATTGGATTAGAATTTGAATATATACATACTAATGCCTGAACATCCAAACTTTCATTCCTTCTATAATGCTGAAGAAAAACTAAGAGCAGCGTATTTTGAAGTACAAAAACAACAACAACTAAACCCTGAACAAACAAAAGATCACACACAACTTCCCCCTCAAAAAACAAGTGGCAGATGTTTCCAGTTTCCTTCTTGTACGCTTTTAAGTTAGGGACAGAAAATGTTGACTACTCATCTTGTGTAATCTTTAGTATCAGGATCAATATAGATTGAAGATAAACAAATGCTTTACTGGAAAAGTAGTTCAGATCACCTGTTGTTGTTTGTGAAGCATTCAGTTGATCAGGCTGTTTCTTTCTTGATATGACTTTCTTTTAGAATAACCATGAAGGGCCTGGACTCAAGAATGGGCCAGATTGACCCTTCATCAGAAGAGAAAGTTCTAAATTCTGTTAAGTGCTTCTGCTGTAGTTCTTGCAGAATACTTATTACATGAATTGGAAGAGATAACACAACATATACTGTTTTGATTTCACTAATTTTTAATGCATTAGCTTTGGTAGATTATTCTACATTTCTGAGGATTTTTTTGAACTCAGACATGAGCATTTCTTGGAATGTCAGAATTTCTGTAAGAACACAGCTCTTTTAGGGCAGAAAAGGATTTATGGAACAAACTGCAATTCAATTGAGTGAAAAATCATTTTGCTCTCAGCAGCAAAGGTAAATCATTAAGCTATCTATTAGATGTTAACATATATGCCCCTACAGGTAAAGCAAATTAAAACTAATGCTTAACACAAGTTGCTCAAAGGGCTCTTTTCATTTACAACTTTGCACTAAAAAATAGGTGAGGGCTGGAGTAAAAGCAGGTTGATTCAATTCTACCTCGGCAGTTGATTGCATTCTCCATGTTTAGGGAAGTACAGGACTGTGCAGGCCAAGAGAGAAGGGACAGCTGTGCCTTTTCTGGAGCTAGAGTATACTTCAACCTACAGGCATCTGGTGGCTCTTGTAACACACGGGCTGGTCACTGTGACCTTTTTTCCTTCTGTCCCTTCTTTTGGCAAGACAAAGGTTTCTATGTTCTGCTGTTTCTATTGTACTGGTGTCAAAAGCTCAGAGTCTTGGAAATTACTCATGGATAGTCAGAGACGAGGACATCAAGTTAAAATAGTGCCCTAAATCAAATTATAATGTCAAAGTACAGTGCAAGGGAGAAAAACTTTTTAACAGATTAATAAAAACAGGTAAAATATGGACCTGGATGTACCTGTACATGACTACATACTTATGTCTTAGTGGCCAGAATAGCTGACTTTACTCTTGTCTTGGGTTTATGTTAAACATAAGCTTAATCACAAGTAGGACAACAGAATTTAGTGTTGTTCTGAGTGAATCTGCAATACTAGAATCACAGAACTGTGGAGGTTGGAAGGGATCTTTCGATGTCACATAGTCCATCCGCAATAAGACCAGGTCGCTCCAGGCATTGTCTACCTTAACCCTATTAGCACTACCATTTCAGTGTTATGACATGGAACAAAAGCCAAATAAAGTTTATATAATCTTCTGTTTAAATGACTTTTCTGCTTATGAATTTCCCTTGCTTTAGAAGCAGAGTTTGCTAATAGCAAGCTGGTGTACTAAAATGCAACAGAACTGATATTACTGATTATATTGCTTCAAATGTTGGTATTTATGTATGTGCAAGGCAGATGGTGTAGGCGATGAGATTGTTTTTTCAGCTACCTTCACATTACCATTCTTAGGCTTTTATCCTACTAAAATATTTGCTTACTTAAAATGTGCAGGATTCAGAATTTATAGGAAGTGATTCAACTGCTTAAATATAGGCATTTAGTGGCGTTTCAGATACCCTAGGCCTGACTGTTCTCCCTGCCTCCAGCCACCAGTCAGGTCATGTCTGATGTGTTACAGGTCACGTTTCATATCTGTCAATCTCCCTCTGGACTTCTCAGATATCCTACAGCCTATAAGATGGTGCTGAGTACTTATATGTCGGAAGTTGGATGCCTCCATGGTGGTTAAGAATTAGCCCCTGGCAGGCAGCCAAGCACCACACAGTTGCTCACTCACTGCCCCTGAGTAGGATAAGGGAGAGAATTAGATGGGTAAAAGTGTGAAAACTTCTGGTTGAGATAAAGACAGTTTAATATGGAAAATAAAAGTTATGTGCAGAAGCAAAGGAATTCATTCACTACTTCCCATTGGCAGGCAGGTGTTGAGCCATTTCCAGGAAAGCAGTGCTCCATCATGCACAGTGTTTTTTGGGGAAGATAAACACCATACCTCCTCTATCCCCTTCATATTTCCCCCAGATTTTATTGCTGAGCATGATGTCATATGGTATGGAATATCTCTTTGGTCAGTTGGGGTCAGCTGTTCCAGCTGTATTTCCTCCCCCCGTCTTGCCAACTTCCAGGCTACTCACTAGTCTAGTGGGGCTGTGCAAGAAGCAGAAAAGGTCTTGACTTGGTAAGAGCACTGCTCAGCAATACATGAAACATAGGCTCGTTATCAACTTTGTTTTGGTCACAAATACAAAACAAGCACCATACAAGCTACTATGAAGAAAATTAACTCTATTCCAGCCCAAACCAGTACACTTAATAAAAGTTATAACTTTTGAGTGAGTAGCCAACTTACACATAATTTGCACCAGAGTTAAGAGCTTCAGAATGGGATTCTCAAAAGTCAATAGAAAAAATAGAGTTGTTGTAAATACTATTAACCCCTTTTTTGTGTTCTGTTCTGTATGGAATGGAGTCCTCCTGAATTGTCAGTAGTAGATAGAAAACACAATGTCCATTTCAAGGAGGTAAAACTAGTACAAAAGTCCTTACACAGATACCCATTTTCTGTCTGTTTTTTCAAAGAACCGTGTGGCTTGTTTGTTGTGTCATGCCTTATGCTTTTAGGGAAAAGGACAAGCACTATCTTTGCTCCATGGATTTAATGAAGTCTGCAATATCCATATATTTTCACTATTTGTTACCTGCATGGAAAGCATTAGTAAAAATTTTGTAATATAAGAAGTTTTTTCATATTAATCGAATGATAGATGGGGTTTTCTTCATTAAATTTGTCTTCCTTATTTGTTTTGTTGCTGGAAACTTTGTCTTGATTTGAGCTGGGACAGAACTAATTTTCTTTTTAGTTATTTTACTTTTCATTTAAGTCTGTTTTCAGTGAACTGCTGAAAAAAAAGATTATTACTGAAAAAAACTCAGCCTTCATTTAAACCCAAAAAATTTTCTAGCCTTCCAGACTGAATATTAGTTGGAGGATAAACATTCCCAGTGAGGTACAAAACCAAACAAACTCACTAATCCCTACATGTGCTCTCTTCCAAATCTCATCGTTTGGGTGGGGTGGGCACAAGGTGTGGTACTGAAATAATTTTGGAATGCCTGTGGCTGATAATTCTGAATTGAAACCTCACAAGAAGAGTTTACTCGTATAATGCATTAAACTCTATCTGTGAACAAAAATTATTTTAAATTAGCATATATACTTCAGGGTAATTATCTCTACTAAGCTGAAGCATGCTCTTTAAGTTTGTTAGTCATATTTTCAGAGAATTCTCTAGCTTCTGTTTTTCTTCCTGGCTCATATGGCAAATTCTGAATTTTGCTAATAGGTTCTTAGGGGACCTCACTCCCATCTTGCGCTTTACTAATACAGCATGTACTTTTGTTCTTACTAGAATGAATGAACAAACAAAAATATATAAGCCATTCACATGTTTCTTTTCATTTATATCATTCTGAAGAATAAATCTTTTTGTAATAACGATGAATAATGCTTTCTGTAAACTCAGCCCCAACTCTAGGAAAGTCAAATCAGGCTTCTGGGATATAGTACTCTGTTTCCTTATGCCTCACCTTCTCTGGCGTAACTTCCTTCCTGTGGGATAGTTATCAGCACCGTGCACGTTGTTCCTGACAGGGCATTATCAGCATTTTAGAACTGTGATAGTACTGTTGTTTGTTTTATAGAGCTATTCCCCTGTTAATGCAGTCTTCAATACCTTTCTTGCTTACTTCATTGCTGTTAAGATTAGAAACTGAAAGGTAATATCAGCTTTATCACACAATTAATTGACTGCAATACTTGAAATGACTGATACAGCATTAGAATAGAAAATGGAATACTCATGAAAATTCATAAGCTGAAACCAAAGACAAGTAGATGTGCATAGCATACTAAGTGCAATAATCTGTGTTTCTCTGACTTTTTCAATTATAACATGCCCTCAAAATTACCAACTTAAATTGTAGTGCCTTGTTCTGAGAATTATCGAGGCAATCTTGAGCTTCAGAAAGCATATTAAACATACAGATTTTTTTTCTTTGCTTTGTGAAATTAATTTGAACATAAAGAGCTTTGTGAAGCATCTAAATCATATAAATGATCAAATAAATAGAAATTATATCAAAATGAAGAAATGCAGTGACTTTTGATTTGCACTGTCTCAATTTTCTAAGCACATTTTAAAGAAAAAATAAAATTCAAGAAAGGTCATCAAAAGATATTTGTTACTTGGAAAGAATCTGCATTCAGGTTTCAATCAGAAATCTGCTGTCTTCTGTTTTCAGCTGAGAACGTAAAATTTCTAAAGATTTTTTTATTGTCCAGCTCAGAGTACTTGACTTTCAAACCAGAACTGAATTAAGTTCAATGAAGTTTCATAAAATCTTTGTAAAAGTTTCTGCTTGACAACCAATGTTTAAATGCAAGGAAAAGATGAAATTTTAATATGAGATCAATTTACTAATGAAAAGCTGAATCATAAGATTTTCATTGACTGCAATCTCAAACACTGAGGACAAACATAAAAGAATAATAAAACCAGAAGTAAAATATCAGGAAGGATGTAATGGGGAATAGATAATGCTGAGGGGGTCAAAGAGCTTCATGCCTCTGATGAATCAGTCTTCATTATAGAAAAGTGACTAATGCAATCAAGGACAAAATCAAAACGTTAAAATTTCCACCCAGAACAACCAAAGAAAGGGCTAGAGAATGCTTTACAGATCAGAACCTAAATAAAATTCATCTCCAGATCAAGGAAATCTATCTGAAACAATCTCAGAGATAATAGTGATTATTTTGGGGGAACAAAGTGATGAGCAACATTTTTTGAAGGCTGGAAAAGTGACAAACATTGCCTCTCTTTAAAAAGTGGAAAAATGGAAGAGAAGAAAACTATAAGCTAAGCATGGAAAATAATCAAACTGTTTCTAAGCTCCCAGAAAAATATAAACTAAATAAGAGCCAGTACCAGTTTGTCCCAACTTATTGGTGAGAAGTTATTTTATGACATCTTTAGTAAGTAGTGGATAAACTGTAGCAGAAATATATCTAAATTGTTGCCAAGTTATTGACATGTTTAAAAAAAACCCGACTGTCACCTGGTAAGCCTTCTAATGATAGGAAAAGTCTAAATGAAACTGCTTGGAGGAGGATTCTTAACTAGGTGGATGAACACAACCAGAAGTATTATCAGTGGTTCAAGGTAGAATAATACCTGAAGTGAACCAGACTTCAACAGACATCAGTCCTGGCAATATACTGGCTAATATTTTAATTAATGAGAACTACTTTTATTGCATATATATAGAATTGGAAGTAAATTTACATATGAATACATGGAGGTCAAGCTACACTTAGTAAAGGCAAGTGAAAGGATCTATATTTAGGTGGTAATTCAGAGTAGAAGTAAAGTTTGAGGAGGATGCTACTAGCCCTTCAAAACAGGTTTGTGGTTTAAATTTACATGCTACTTGTGAATGACCTATTTCATGTGATTTTAAAAAAGAGAATTATACTTAAGGCATCCAAATATTATATTTACTCTGTCACGTATGTCATTTACGTCTGAGCTGCAATCTTTGCACTTCAAGTATAATGTGAACCAGTTTGAAAAAGTGGAAAACAAGATCCACAAGAATGACTGAAGGTTTAAAAACCATGAATGAAACCAGGAAAAAAAATTAATTAATTGGGTTGTTTAGAGCCTACAAACAACGACAGAAGAGAAACATGCTAATAGAATTCAAGTACATAAAAACTGCTTCAAAGACGAAGCGAATAACCAGTTTCTCATGTTCATGGTCAATAGAAAAAAAATAAAGAGCTTAAATTGAAGAAGGAGAGAATTGCATTATAGCATTATACATTGGAAATTTTAATCTTAGACAAACATCTTTCACGTTAGGCCTAGACATAATTGGCTGAGAGGGGAAAAGAAGAATGACTAAATGATCTCGTGAAGTCCCTTCCAGCATTCTTTCCATGATTTTATGCTCCTCTTCGGAGGAGCAGAAGCTCCATGTCTCAAAAGACATTTCTTTTCGGAGTCAGAATATTCCATGCTGTCCCTAGGTGTTATGCACTTAATGTGGCTCTGATGAAGTAGTGCGGTACCAGCTTAGAGGAACTGCAAGTTACATTCCACATAACTGTTCAAGGAGTCAAGAGTTGTATAGAAAATTTGATCTGTAAAATACGGTAAGAAATACAGTATAATACAGAAGAGTTACTTTAAAAAGTACTAACTTTGCCTGACCTATTTTGTTAACTTTCTCATGAAAAATAATTACACAAGTCACAGCTTTAATAAAAATGTTAGCAGATGAACAACAGCTAGTAGCAAGGAAAGCAGCCAACTTTTGACAAACTTAAGAATAAATTCTGTAGAAAGCAAATTATCACCATCTTCATCTGGAGTTTGATAGCATTTATCAGCTTCATCAGACATCTCCAACAAACATACATGGATGGCTATGAGGCAGATAGCATTAATAATTCTGTGTGCAAAAAACGTAAACACGAATGCAGTGAGAACACACATTAAGTACCTTTTTGTGTGTGCTCACAATGTATATAGTACAATTTCAATGAAGGAAGTACTGTTATCTGTCTTACTAGTACCTGCAAATACAGATGTAGATTTATGAATTTGGATAGTTCCATTAAGAAGAATGACATGTTTTATTTGTGTTAAATTAATCAGGCACATGAAACTCTGCAAAAACAAAGGTTAAAGAAAGGAAAAACAGTGTAGGAGGCAAAATGATTGGAATGTCTTGATAAAGTTGTTTTGGATGATAGCATGTTTCATAATAATGAGTTCATATGACTCCTGGCTATGATTTTAATTAATTATTTTAATTAATTACTTCTCTGTCTTTGAAGTTTATGTTTTACAAATGGTGAAGGGGTGCAACCTATCCAATATTTCTGGACAGTAGTGATCGTCTTGGGAGTTCCAGGAGTTTAGGCACTCTTAAGAGGGAACATTTCTTAGAAGTTGCATTCTGATTATCTGGACCTCTCACTGGACTTGGACCTGAAAACTAAGAAATCCAAACTCACAATTCACTTGTCAAAATTCTGAATTAATGAGCTGTTTTCTAGAGACCTCACTAAACTGTGATCAAATCTAAGTGATGACTAGAACATAGAAAGGTAAATTTTAAATGGTAAGAGACAGATGGAGGGTACAGTTTATGCATTTAAGTTATGTGTCTGAGAAACACATCCTATCATATCTCCAGCTCACACAGACTGGTCACTGAAACATTATTCATAAATGCAATTTTGTACACCACACACAAAATTGCTAAATATTTAGTGTATTAATTATGTACTTGTAAAAGTCTACTGAAAAAAACAAAAGGGAATCTAACTAATTTCTAAAACCACAGATCTTAAAGCATTTTTACGACAATCCATATCAAGTTATATTATCCAACAAGTGAAGGTATTGCAAATAGTAAACCTAAAACACAAACAAAATTAAGGATTATATTTTCACTTGGGAGAAACATTATAGCTTTCATAGTTACTTTATGTCAGATTAATCTCTTAGCATTAATCAAGCTATCCATGCTGATGGAGATCAAATTTATTATACGAATCCTGGCATGAATTCAGTGGATATCAGTTATTGCAATATTTACACTTGGATTTTTGTATTTATCTTATTTTATTTTATTTTTATGAATGAAGGGAATATGTTTTCAGGAGCAATTCTTTTAAAAAAATTCTTTATGCTCAGACTTTGAGGTTTTGTTGTTGTTGCTGTATTCTTCTAATATAGAATTTAAATAATAATAAAAAATAAATTCCCTTCTTTCTTTAGTCACGAATACTTGAGACATTTTAATCCTCATTTGCAATTAATGGAGATGACTGTGTATGTATCAGGAGCAGGTATGTATACACTTATGTGTGTATGTCCAGATGCTTGAAAAAGAGTTGTAGAATTGGATATCCTTTGGATCCTCAACATGGATAGTTCTACATGCATCACTAGCCTAGCCTCCAACTGAATCTCCACCAAAGTGAGAGTTGTTGGCCTGCAACAGGAGAATGAAGAACTACTACAGCCATTTCAGTAGAGATGCCCATCATTTCTAAAGAATGTTCATTTACATAGTATGTGTTTGAACTTGTCTCAGAAGGCTTTTTTATATACTACCATATGTTTTAAGGACAGATATATACCTCATTATTTTTACAAAGAATTAATAGAATTAAACTGAATGAATGTACTGAAAAAAATCCTCACAAATAAATGAAAAATTCAGAGTTAACAATTCATAGAATGATGATAGATAATAAATAGAATAATCCAAAATTACTCAGAAGAATTGAATCTTGCTCTAGGAATGAGGGTGTTATACTGAGAACCTCTGGTGAAAATCTGTACCATAGAGGCAGTACTTTCTCATTAGGGATCAGTTAGGAACTATTTCATTAAATCAAGAAAAGAAAAAACAGCCTGATACAGATTAACACACTGTAGAACAAGGGGTTAGTTAAAGAAAGAGAACACTGGGGGTTCCTCACTCTGGGATTTAATGACGTGATATTGTATGTCCGAGTATACATTTTTCAACATATTCCTTTTTCCCTGCTTCTGAAGGTAAATGCTTCAGGAGCAGGAGCTGGTTTCTTGTATGGTTTGACTCCATGATGATTTGCTCTGTCAGGCAGAAATTTTTTATAAATAAACAACTGAGTACTTGGCTATAGTTAAGGAATATTTAGACATAATCACAGGTACACAGAATGAGGAAAGCTCAATTTTGCAAGTGTTCTTCTCTCAAAACCGTGTCTGAGTTGTCCAGGCCTGTTTAAAAAAAGCTGCTCTAAATTACTCAAGCAACGTATGTTCTCCAGGGCCGAAAGAGCATCTGGCAACAAGCTTTGTGTTGGGCAATGCTGTCTGTATTTCCTTTGCATTGGTCACCCCTTTCACCTTGGCAGCAATAAGTGTAATACGAAGATTAGCTGAATCATTAGAGAATTTAGTTATGCTGGCTGCCCAGCCAGGCTGTCGGCAGAAAGGCAACAGTCTATACACAACCCATGTACTCCCTCCAGAGTCAGTGGGATGATTTCTATTTCAGTAACGCTCCATTGTGCCGATTCCCTGAACAGTATCTTCTTACAGGAAAGTTCTTCAAAATAATTTGTCAGAATTTCTCAAAAGGAAAGCATTACTGTTGTCAAGTAACTGTCTAAAAAGACAAAACAAGACCATAAGGAGTGAATAATGAAACCTCATCAATGGCATATGTGAAATTCAAGTTCATGTTTTAAACTATTTCTGCATTACTAATCAGCTAATAACATAATGTCTTTTCCAAGTGCGTGTGTTAATAAAGACCCTGGGGAGGTAAACAAAAGAAATTATGCCTTTTCTTTTGCCCAAGAGAGGCAGGCTTACAGCAGAACCTTTGCAATTCTGTTGCGCTGCATTGGGTGGGGGAAAAGATCCTGAGTAACTGTGTTCTACATCCTCAGTCTATCTGCTTTTACAGCTTGGCATCTGCAGGCTTCAGCAACACGAGCATCATAAGCATTTAAATAGAGAGCAATGAAGGTTGCTCGTCACTGTATTTCAATTGACATAATTCTCTGTCATGTGCCAAACAAGAGGTCAAGCAACAGGATTCATAATCAGCCTTTATATTCCTATTAATCTATGAGCTTAAGAAATCACAGTTTACTACTTATCCTAGAACGAGGATCATTCGACATTCTTAGTATTAACAGAATAACTCACTCTAGAATGATCCTTATTCAAGTCTTGTTTGAAACATATCTAGCAAGAGAGCATGTTTGACTTTTAAAATGCAAAGTTCAGTCCATATTCTGTAAAATAAACTCCCTCTGCCAGAACTTCAGCAGCAGTTAACTGGAGTAGCGCTGCTGAATCAGTAACGCTGTGCTGTGTTATATCAGCTGAGATCCTCTTCCATGCTTATTTAGAATCTGTTTACATAGCTTTCCCTCAGGCAGAGCTCCTGTTTAAAAGCCTTATTTATTTTTTCTGACTTACTTTAATTAATAGGTATAAAAAATTTCCTTCCAGTAAGAAGTGCTAGAAATTTTCAAATAATTGTTATTAGGGAAATTCTTTATTCTCTTTAACACCCTTGATTTTGTAGCTTAGCTTATTAAATAGATTTTTTTAATGAAATGGCTTTATCCAAACTTATTTATGCCATATTTTCGTTGAGTTATGCTGAACACTTTCTCTGGGGCAGATACTCACCAGAGATATAACCTGCCAATGCCAATCATTATAACGAATTTACTTCACTACCTGTAGAGTCATTTCATTTCTAGAATTATTGCACTTCATTTAAATTGTGCCCATTGAAAACATGTATTTCAGCTCAAGGACCCAGAAGTGTTATTTTTCACCCTCAGATGTGGATCATTAGAAACCCTAATTCCAGCCTTTATGATGATACAAACAAAACTCAACCTTAGCATTTCAGCAGCATCATTATTTTTACAAAGATTCAATTTCAAGCTGTCTGGAGCAGTGCTGTCCAAGATATGCCTAGAATATTCCAATAACTTGCAAAAAATGAATTAGTCAAAATGGACCAAGTCTATAATGAGTTGAACTATTTACGGTTTTTCTACTGTTAAAATGCATTAGCAACTTTTAACCATATATATAATTGCATAGTTCAGTTTTTTGTCAGAAAATCATGGACTCAACTTCATTTTAGGGGGCAGATTGTTATAAAAAGTCAAAAATATTTCTGCCTGTGTTTTAGATATTAGATTAGAGTCTTTCAGGGCAAGTAACAGAAGCACTTGGATACACTAGGATTTGATTTGCCTTTATCAGGATGACATTGGAAATAGTCTATTGCAGATAGCTGTCTAAAATGCTTGATGTTCACTGGCAAATCTAATGGAAAGCAGGAAGTTAGGAATGATTAGCAAAGAAATGGAGATAAAATTAAATTACTTTTTATAGTACTGTATAAATCCATAGTTCCTGGCCTTTGAATAATGTATGCAGGAGTGGTCATCACATCCAAAGTTTATGTAATACAATGGAAAAAGATTACAGGAAAGTGAATCCAAAGAGCTACAGCTCGTGTAGTATACATCTGCAGAGCATGTAACCAACACCAATTTCAATCAGTGTATCAAATTTATACATATGTAAAGGTATGTCATTAATTTATTTGTGACTAATTGTAAGTCTAAAGGTATCTAACATTATCACTTTAGTTATTTAATTTTTAATGCCTCCTTCAAAACACTGTAAATATGGTATCTTAATATGATATTTTGCCTACTTTCGGGGAGGAAACAACAAAAATTTGCAAGAAGGTGTATATCACTATGAAAATTTTATGAAGTCAGTCTCTGTCGTGAACTAAGCATATAACAACGTATTCTAAAAATACTCAAGGAATACATTTCTTGTGGATGTAATGATAGTAAATGATCAGAGGAATGGGCACAGATTATTTATTCTGTCTAATTCTTTTATTTTAAGACTCCTAACATGACAACAAAAAGAGCCTGGACAGTTTGGATAACAAGTCAAGATGTGCCACAAATCACTTGCATAAATATGGGCATTGGATTTGTACCTCATATTCTGTCTATTAAATGAAACACCCTGAATATATAAATAGTGCTTTTCCTTTTCAATTAGATCCAAAAGGTGTCAACCTCTGTAACAATTTATCCCTGGGGTGCCAAAATGCCCACTTCCTGATGCCTGTCCCCAATGAGCCTGGAGCCTTACAGGAAAGCTTTATACTGGGCTCAAGGAAGGTTCAGCACCTAGAAATGATATCCAAAGTCTTTAGCTGAGGTAGTTAGTAAGAAACATTGGGGGTAAACACATGCTTTCAGCATTGTCCTAGAAAACATTCAGTTAAAGGGTGGGATTCTGTAGTGCAGTGATTGCAGCACTTGAGACAGTCAAAGATCAGTTTCTGATTCTTACTTTGACTTCCCTTACCCTGAAATGTCTCTGAAAATAGGTTTCTACAAGAGTTGCAAGCTGTTGGTTTCTCATCTAATACAAGGCAAAACCATTCCCCCCCTCTCTGTCTCTCTTTCCCTCTCTGCTCCTGGCTCAATGTTTCTTCCATGTTTTCTTAGTGGCAATGTTTCAACAGGAGCAGAGTTCAGAAGGTAAGGAGCAGTTCTTATTGGGATACCAGTCAGACTTGGCTGTGAAATTTGCACGTTCTGTTGAACCCTACAAATCCAAGGCATTTATGAACATGTACAGAAGCAAAACTTCAGGTTTCTGAGGAATTTTCAGATAGAAATCTGCATTTCCTACAGAGTTTAAGTTCCTCCGGGGCTTGATGTCAGAAGAACAGGGATTTTCAGGATGGCAGTTTCAGTTACAAGTATTTAAATTCTGTCCAAACCTTATTTTGACTTAGTAAAAAAAGATTGAATCACATCCTCCATAAAGTAGAAGACCCATTCTACAGAGTTTGTTTTGGTATTAATTCTCTTCCTCTGAGATAGAAGAGTGAAGCATCTCTATAAAACATTTTACTGCATCAATGTCTTTCTCAACTAAAGGATAATTCTAGAATGATTTGCATAATAATTATTGCTTTGATATACTAATCCTCATACAGTACATTACAGTGCACCATCTCAAACCCCAATAAAGTCCAGAATATCAGTAATAATACAGTCAATATAAATTTCAGTGTGCTAAATAAGCTGATGCATGATTGCCAGTAGTTTGATGCATAATTTGAGTTAGTTCTGTGGACATCTCACCGTTTTCAATGAAGGAACATTTGAGTAAAATATATTTTTTCTTCCACTTAAGGGTCTTAGTGCAGATACGAAAGAAACAGCTATTAAAAATAGCACATTCGTCTTCATCTGTGGTCCTTTATATATGTGCTTGTAAGTTTATACATGTATATATTATGTATGCACATAATATATGTCAGTATAGCTCAAGTGATCTTATTTGTGTATATATGTGTGCGTGATGTTTTACAGCATATCTGTATCTTTTTCTGTATATTTAGCTACTAGTTTTTTCATTTGAGCCTTTTTATAAGAACTGATCTTTATGGTTTGAATTACTGCAGACACAATAGTTAAGCAGAAACTAGATTTCCTTCTTTCCCTTTAGGGCAACTGCCCAGAGTGACTGAATGCTCCTAATCACCCAACACACGATACCCACGTACCCTTCTCTCCTTACCCTACTCAAATTAGAGTTATGTCCAGTACTGCATTTTAGATGGTCTATTATAATGACATAATAATGAAGTGAACCACCCAACACCTTGTGAATTGAAGCAGAATTGTCTGTTCATGTTTGATATGGTCTACCTATTATTCACCAAAGCAATCCTTTAAATTTGGATCCAGAGGCCCAACACTTGGAAATTCAGTGGTCCACTATTGTGAAGATCAGTCAATACAGCATGTAGTACTTCTCAGGCATATTCTTACAAAGTTCTTGTGTTGTTAAAGAAAACAAGCCTGTGCAATGTCATAAATACAGGATTTCTTCTGATTTTATGATGGATGTTATAGCTGTTATTTTTTGAAAATATTATTCAATTATTGTTGGGTTTTTGTGCCTATAAATAAAAATCTTGGCATTAATTTAAAATAAAGTTCTTTCCACAACACACTTGCTTAAAATCTATACTGATAAAGTCCATATCATATGTTGATCGTTGGTTTGACTTATATAAGTCCTGGGCAACAATCCAAGTATGGTGCAGGCTTACTGTTTAATTTGTTTTATCATCCCAAGTTTTCTTTCAATTGCTGCTAAGAAGTGAAATATTAATCAATCGGCAAACATAATAAAAATAGTTCTGAAAACAGCCTTCAGTAAAAGCTGATATTGAAACACTAAAGCATGAATAGCCACTTACACATTAACTTAAGCAGGCAGTTTAGAGAACGAGTTGCTCAGAAACCCTAGACTACAGCATCTAGAATTAGTTCAGAGAAGAATCAAGCTGACATTACTGTTTGTTGTATACTTTTGTATTATACTTCTAGAAGTATTTTTAATTGATTATATTCATCTCTCCTCTTTTTTTAAAAAAAAAAAGAATACCACTGAGATATAGGATACATCTTTTAGAATCATAGAACAGTTGGAAGGGACCTTAAAGATCACCTGATTTCAACCCCTCTGCCACTGGCAGGGACACCTTTCACTAGACCAGGTTGCTTAAAGCCCCATCTGGCCTGGCCTTGAACACTTCCAGGGAGGGTGCAGCCACAACTTTCTTGAGCAATCTGTTCCAGCGTCTCACCACCCTCGTCATGAAGAATTTCTTCATAATATCTAACCTAAATCAACTCTCTTTCTAGTTTAAAATTGTTACCCCTCATCCTATCACTCCATGCCCTCATAAAAAGTCCCTTCCCAGCTCTCTTGTAGGCCCCCTCCAGGTACTAGAAGGGTGCCATAAGATCTCCCTGGAGCCTTCTCTTCTCCAGTCTGAACAACCACAACTTTCTCAGCATGTCTTCATAGGAGAGCTGCTCTAGCCCTCTGATCACCATCTTGTGGCCCTCCTCTGGACTGGCTCCAACAGGTCCATGTCCTTATGTTGGGAGTCCCAGAGCTGAATGCAGTACTGCAGGGGGGGTTCTTACGAGAGTGGAGTAGAGGGGCAGAATCACTTCTACCTGCTGGCCATGTTTTGTTTGCTCATATTCGGTCTTTTACATTGTATTAGTAAGTGAAGGTTGAGTAAATAAGAGTAATTCTGAATGCCTCTGAAAATACTGTGTTGAAAGGTTGAAACTTTGTCATCATGTGGCTTTTTAAATAACAATAGATTTAGACAAGCAAATGGCAGTATAGATATCTGAGAAAAAATATATAGGATTATGACAGAATCACAAAAAACACAGAATGGTTGAAGTTGTCAGGGACTTCTTGACGTTGTCCAACCCTCATGCTCAAGAAGGGCTACCTAGAACAGACTACCCACAGCCATGTCCAAATGGCTTTTGAATATCTCCAAAGAGGGAGTTTCTGCAACCTCTCTGGATAACCTGTGGCAGTGTTGATCAACTTCACAGTAAAAAAGTTGTTTATTATGTTCAGGCAGAATATAATATTTGTTTACCTTTTTTTTTATATTTGTGCCATTGCTTCTTTTTTATTTAAATGAAAGTTTCTCTATCTTTCTCTACCAAAGAGTCTTGAAACAATGTCTACAGAAATTACCTTTAATTGCAATTTGGGGCACAGATTGTTTCTTAATCCTTAGCAATTTCACATTAAAAAAAGAAAAAAAAAGAATACTTTGGGTTTTTTAATTAAGAAAAAGTATATTTTTTGGAGGCCTTCATCTGTTTATGAATTTTTAAAAAATGACATGAGAAACTTTCTAATGGTAGGAGAGTGTAGGTCTTACACAGTTTGCTCTGCAATAACTCTCTACTGACAAAATTTCCTTAGATGTTTATTTACACATTACCCTTCCCAAAACTGTCTTCATAAGCATTACCCTAATCAAGTGAACATAGTCACATATGTAATTCATTCACGGATTTGATAGAATTAACATGCTCTATTTTTCACAAATTAAAAATAACGTTTACTCTAGGGAAGAAACTTCGCAGACTGGTGTGGGGGGGTCAGTTCTCTCTCATGCCACACAGTGGTGTTACTATCAGCTGAGGACATGACCTTGTTTGAGACAAATTATCTTTGAGATCACTAGAACTACTAAGAAAATCTAATTGTATGGGACTACCATGTTCCTTTGTTATGTTTTCTCTGTAATGGAAGTATATGACAGGTACCTAGGATTTCAAAAATCTCTATTTTGCATATAAATATTCTATTAGTGTTATGCTATAGAATTAGCATATACAGAGACTTTTACTATGTATTAAAACCTTTCTATTCTACTTTATAGATATAGCTCTAATCTACCTCAAAGTGAAACTACTTTGCCTTTTCCCTCTCTCGGATTTCATAGTAACGTAAAGCTGATGCAAGACAGTGTCACATGGAAATAAAAAAATATTTTTTCACTACCTGTTATTTGTAGAAAGATAAATCTTTCTTCTTTGCTAAATCAACCATAGCCTTGCAAGAAATAAATTTTTAATAATAACCTTAAACAGTATACTCCATTAACAGGTGTTTTAATCACAGACAGTAAAGTTAGCCCTGTTTTACCCGTAATTGTAACTAAGGTCTCATATATGGTTAGTTGTATCTCAACTGGGATGGGAGACAAATAACATCGCAAAGATATGTATATTTGATCTCCTGGAGCATGAGTGATTTGTTGACTGAATGAAAATATGGACTTTCATTATTACTTCCTTGTGACAGTTTTGCTAAGTTATGTACATTTAAATGGGTGACATTCATATGAAATATGTTTACTGAATCTTGAGGCTTTGTCTGGCAATGGCCATTCAAATCCAAAGTGGTCATGAACCACAATCATGCCAGAAGATGTTGCTTAGCAGCATTAGGAGGTCAGCATCTCAGACAGCTACAAACATTGTGAAGGTCATTGCACCTAGCACTCTGTTATGTCAGGGAATCATGTCATATGATTATATCATAAACACACCAAGCTTCATCTTAAAAATCAGTTGTTTCCTCCCTCCCTCTCATTCTGCTAGAGAATGTTCTAGGAAAGCTGTTCCAAAAATCTCATTCCTCTTAATCATTTTGAGACTAAAAATATAAACATTACTTTTTTCTCATAGAAAATGTTGTACTTTTGTGTGACCTTACTTTTTGCAGCTTTTAAGCGTCTTGTGTATTTTTATATAGAACATACATTTTAATATATTTATATTGCATATAAATTGCATATTTATATATAGATTATACATATATATTATACCTTCTGGTCTTTTCAGTGTTGGTAAGCTTAGTAAAACAAGCTAACTTAGTTTCCTCCTATAAATATATCCTTCGTTGCTCTGAGCACTTTGGTTACTCTTTCCTATTCTGGTTCCATTTCACATTCATGTTTCCTGAAATGTGTATGTTATGCCAGATCAACTCTCATCCGTGACATTTAGAACATACACTTCTCTGTTTCTACACTCTATCAAACTAAGAATTTTCACCTCTCATTTCCTTTGTCTCTTTCAGCTGAAGATCAACCTAGTTTTAAAATAAATGTTATTAATCTGTCCTTAAATAACTTGATGTATTACACTGATGCAGTTAATTCTATTTTTCTTAGATTTTAAATCTATTAATTGCACATGAATTAATCTCGTATCCAGTGCTCATCCCTCCTAACTTTTCTGCAGAGCAATAATGCTAAATATTGCTAATATGAGAGAAAAATTATTTCAAAAACAAGAAAGATAAAATATATCTTAATATAATCACTCTGTAAGTCAACAACTCTCTTGTATAAAAAGCATAAGTGGATCTAAGAAAATAAGTAAAGAAGAGCTGTATTAAGCAATCTGTATCAAAATGATTTTTGAGTGTATATATGTTTAAATTATATATATGTAAGGCCAATATTTTTCATTTTTTATTTTATCTTGAACATCATAGCAATGTCATAACAATAGAAGTTTCTTAATATTGGAGGGACATTGGGATATTCCCCAGTCTGTGGAGAATAAGATAAAATTCAGCTCACACTGCAATACTGCCTGGTACAACTCAACATGAAGCTTTTTATCACCTTCAGAGAAGAAGGAAGGTTGAAGGACTTACATTCCCACTACTACTAGAAAGAGAGGAAGAAAATGCAGAAAAGGATTTAAAAGCCTTTGAATACTATGAATACACATCAACTCTTTCATTTCCTATTCCTGTTTCCCATCAGGAGCTGTTCTGAATCAAACCTTAATCCAAATTACATTTTCAAAAAACATTTATGAAAGCACAAAGACTGTACTATTAGAGTTGAATAAATGAAGCAGCAATATTTCTTCTTTATAGCCGGAGTTCAGCCACCTAGAAGCCACAGCATGATGGGTGCCAGATTAGAAGTTCAGTAGACTTCTACAGGCCAGAGTCACAGTAATTGCCCAATATCATCTTCTTAAGTGTATTTAAAGGTAAGAACAAACATTCTGGTCTACACCTGCCAGGGTCTATGGGTGAGGCAACAAAACCTTAAGGTCATTGTTGACTGATGATGGGAACTGTGTTGGCTAATCAAAGCTTGATGTAGGAATTACAAACAAACAAAAATAATACTTTTTGCACCACATCCTCTAGTCCTTGCTATCACAACAAAGTTAAAAGGAGATGGCAGTGATCTAAAATACTACTTTTAATTCTGTCCTTACTGAAAAGAAAGAACTTTGGTTTTCATTATGCCAGATTATCCCCTTCTAAATAACTGTTAGATGTTGACTCATGTCTTGTTCAGATATAGACCAATATTCTCAGTGGGTGTTGCACTAGTTTAGGAATTTTTTGCATTGTTATGGCTTGTCAAGCTTGTATTTTCATGAAAAACTTGATCAAGTTCATTAACAGAAAAGATACAGTTTCGTAAGTATAGCTTGAAATAGTAAACTCAGTGCAAATTTAAGAAAAGAGATGATGTGCTCATTTATAAGAAGTAGGCTGTGTAAAAGTGATCCCTCTTATGACTTAGCTTTCTCCACCATACCTAGACTCCTGCTGCCAGCCCTCCTAATCATGAGTTTGAAAATTGAGATTTACCCTTCGAGTAATTGGTGTCACTTAGACACTGTGGTGTGACAGAAGATTGGTCAGATGCACAATTCTTCGCCTCAGCAGCTGGACTGTTCTTGGAAGTTTTTGTTCATTTTTAAAGAAATTCATACGCCACCAGTGACTACAGTGCACATTTGTACTCTCTAGATATGATGTTAACATTTCAATGTTATTATTACTGAAAAATAATTCAACATTTATACAACTCGATACTTCATATTCTGAGTTCTGAGTTTCCTTCCCACCCTCCTGATTCCCTCCCTCATTTATGTTCAAACCTCAAAATTAAAAAATAAAAATAGTCCACCGATATTTCATTTGAAATTTACAACTCTCAAGAGGTGTGCATGCCAATAATTTTTTCCTTATAATATCACCTTACAGTCTACCTTGATAGGATTGGCACAAAAATCCATATGACAGCTGTTTGACATAGCAGAGGGACTGATGAGGTGTGCCCTTAAGCCTCTCTTCATACAGAGTTTAGATAGCATGAGGCAGCTAAAATAGAATTAAAATTAAGGTTTACCAAGACAATTTTTTTTGTCGTTTTTAAGGAAAGAGGTAACATACCATACTACAAGATGGAGGAAAACATCAATACTATATTTAGTGATATAATTACACGCAATAATTACAAACTAATAGTTTAAAATATTAAACAAAAGAAAGTCTGCAGATATTCTGCATTGATCCAATACGTTAGCTATACTTCTTCCATCATTTTGTTTAGAAATCCATTTATCTGTATTTTAAGATGAAGTTGAGTATGGGATTTGTCATATGGATTGGCAAAATCACATGAAATACTAAGATTAAATTTATTGTTCCTCTGTAAACTGATCCCTTAGGAGACAAACAACTTTTCCAAGAAAAAAAACATCTAAATGTCTAGAAAAAGGACATGAAACTGGATTCTACAAGATCATAGAAAAGGAGGGGAAAAGTGTAGAAATATGTTGTATTTTATATGCATTTGTGTAAATGAAGGGGAAGGAAGCCTTTAAATCTGTTTCTATTAAATTTTATTTCATCTATTCTCAGATTCCTGAGTGTGTTTTCTCTGTCTAGTATCCAAAGGCTGTAAAGACACTTGCATACAGAAGGCTGAAAATGCAACAAGTATGTTATATTATTAATGTCTTATTGTCTTATTTTCAAGAGATGCATTGAAAGTAAATGTGATTTTTCTTGTCTTTTTCTCATTGTATGTAATAATGAAAGTAATTCTTCCCAATATATTACTTGTCTGTATTAATCACTCTTGATCTTAAATATCAGTGAGCCAAATGAAAAGATAATAGATTTTAAAAACCCAATTATCTACAAAGCCTACTCAAGTTAAATGGAAACTGAACTGAAAGTGAAGAATTTATATTTTTGTACATGAGCAAAATTTTGAAAGCATTATCAGAAAAAGCATATTCTTATAACGATTTGGTATTTGGTGGGACATAAAGCTGTGTAAAAAGGATAACATCTCTAATCCTGAAGCATAGTATTTTGCACAGATAGGATAGTCGATGCCAAGATTTACCGTACATAGTATTGTTTTCACTAAGGTCATGTAGTTTAAAGTGAATAATCTCCTTTTAAACAAATTTTGCACATGATAAAGGCATTTTGTAAAAAGGGGGCAAAAAATATTCTTTCATTGGCAGGTATGGTGCTTTGATCTGTTAATTAAGCTCCTGTTTGGAATGTGCATTGCTTGTAGTCTCCATAGGGATCCAGATATTTGTATATTATGTACAGTTCCTAACCACAGAATTAACCTAATTCTAGTGTATTTTGTGCACTTTTGAAGTTATTAAAACAGGTTGCTATGGCAGTAGCTGTTGAACTACAGAATACTCAAGAAAGTTATAGACTACATTTGTTCTAACGATCAGCACTAAGAACAATCCTTCCCTATATATTTGTGCACTGTGACACAATTGCAATCGCCAGAATATCAGCCAGTCTTCTGATTTTTAACAGGACCCCTGAGAAGAACAGAAAGTACAAGTTTGCAGGTGTGGGACTGAAACACAGAGATACCAAGTGGTCTCACAGAAAGTCTGATGAACTCGGGAATTATTACAAACCTTCTAAGCCCAAGCAGAAACAGCCAATGCACTGCGTTATCGTTTCTTTCATTTAAAGTTTGTATGTGTAAATCCACCATCTTCAGTTAAATGACAGGTTGAAATGTTTTCGAATTTGTTGCTCTTCTGGTGTCTGAAAGCACATCATATGGACCAGCAAGCAATCAAATATACTGCATTAGTTATAGGTACCCTGGTAAACTAATGTGAGCCAGGGAACAGGCTTGAACACTTGTACACAAGCGTCTGTGTGTTAGCATCAGTGACTTACAATAAACTGGTAACATAGTGCGAATAACCTACTGTTTGACTACACAGTTCCCAGGATTGTTTGGACCAGGGTCACAAATGCTCTTCCACGCAATGCCTGAGCATGGTATGGAGCCTATCAGAGAGCAGCAAGAACAGTCCTTCCCAGAGGGCAACACCAAAGAGTCCGCCCTGTTCTGGAGAGTTTTACCATCTGAATACAATTTCATTTGTATTCAGTGTCGACCATTGCATTTGGCCTCAGGACCACAAGACAGACCCTGGACTCCTTTATTCATTAAAGTAAACATAGGCATTTGGACAAGGAACTCTAAACTTCAAAGGACATTTCTATTCAGGAACTGAAGCATACTTTCAGAAGCCTAACTTCCAACACTCAAATATGACAAGTTTGGTGTTTGTGCCTCATCTACATAAAGATGTGCACATCACCAGTGTAAGGAAATTAAGGAAGTTCCATCCAAGGATTTAACTGAAAAAACATGCTGTTGCCAAGAAGATTTTTGTTGGAGAAGGAAACAAGGAGAATGTTGCATGTGAAAACTGTCCCTCTCCCAGCCATGTCATCCTCTGCCGCCCAGGACAGGTCTTTAGGTTAATCTTTCTGAATATGTTAGAACACCAGTATTTGTGTTCTGCTCAGGTTTTAAATAGTCATGTTGGGCACCTTTGGTTCAGAGGCCCTAAAGAAAAGGCATTTAAAGAATCCTTCTACTTACACGATGTTCAGCAAAAACCTATTAAAAATCAGACCTGTTTAACATGCCACTAAATTTGGCCATGCAAATCTTGTGAGATTTTGACTGCAATGTAAAACAGCGTGGATGGAAAATCTGCTTTCATTTCTCAGTTTAGTTCATTTTTCCTTCCTTCTTTTTTTTTTCTTATATCTGTCTTTGCATACAAGAGGAAACTGTGTCCAGAAAAAAGATTTAGATTATATTACATTTGCTAAATCAACCACACTGAAAGGAGCAAATACCTTAAATAAAGTTTCATCAGCATGGTTTACCTCTTTGTTGAGATGCATAAACATATATTGACATCATGAACTTCGTAAATATAGAATTTAATTATGTGAACTTCTCCTCCAAGCTCAAATTACCCACACCCACTTGAACTCATTAACAAAATACTGAAGCAGTATGTACAATAAATCCCTGCATATTTTAATATTTCAGGTATCTTGTAGGCACAGGGATTGTTTAGGCTAGTTCCAAGACAGAAAGAGTCCTGGAACTGTGTGTGAAATTGAGCTATAACTTGGGAAAGGGAAAATATCTGAATATATTTAAAAGAAAACTTCCTGGCAATGATATTGATTAAAATGTACAACAGCCTGACTACATACCATTACTGTTCAGTTACCATTGTTAAAACTAGATTGTAAAAAGAGAATATAGATCAATTCTGACAATTTCAAAACAGTAGATCAAAATAGGTCTTATAATTTCCCTTCCTGAGATTCTTAGAAAATTTTTCATCTTCTTCTGAACATTGGATTTGTGTTTTTCAGTTAAGAATTTCTAAGAAAAATACAGCTGAAATAATAAAAGTACCCTTCACGGATTTCCACACAGAGCCAGATTTTGTAATGATAACTTTTTTCATTCTATTTGAATGTTCCTAGAATTTATTAGATAGTGGATTTCAAAAAATCTCTCAAAGTGCTAATTCTGACTTTGTAGTCCTACTAGTATTGTCTGTCAACAAGATTGTTAAAACTTGGAAATAAGATCCAAAAAATTAAACATTGTGCTTTTTCTTTCCCCCTCTACTGTTGTAAAATAAAAATAAGAGCTTAAAAAGACCCTAGACCCTAATAACTCCAAAAGTAGCACTGTTTATCAACAGGATGATGTGTGTAACATATGTAAACAGACATCTTCTAAACTCTTTCCTGCTCAGACTATATCCTTGAAGATTTTTTTGATAGTGAAAAGAGGATTCTGAAAGATTTACTCTGCTTTTCAGTGAACAAAATCTTGCTGTTCCTTCTAAGAACAGAAAAGGTTAAAGTTCACAACAAAGTCTATTGACTTGTTCATATTATTAATTTGTCTTCATAATAAAAGTTTCTGACTCTTAACATGAATTTTTCTTAGCTGGTCTTATTAGGTGCAAGAGAAAGGTAATACTTCTCTGCCTGATGTGAAGTTCAGGAAATAAAAAAGTTGAGTTGTGGGATCAGTACAGTGATTTAGGACTGCAGGTTGATTGCAGTGGCAGCAGCTTTTTTCTTGGCCTAGGCAAGAATAATCTGGCAGAGTTCATCAGTTGCCTGAAACCCTCTGAGAGTCTCCAACTCAACAGTGTCCTCCTATTACATTGCTAGAAGGAGCAATGTGATGTGTTGGTGCTCCTTCCAAAACGAAAGGGGATGTAGGGAGGGAGGTCCACTTCCTGCAGCAGCTGGCTCCATCCTAGCTCTGGTGTTTGGATAAGGCCTGCAGAATCCTATTTTCTTGTTATTCCCCAGTGCAAGCGATTCCTAATAAGTATGGTCACATACAAGCCAGAAGCCAGATGGGTTAGTGAAGAGGTTCTATTTTTTTTCTCTCTCATTACAGTAATGGTCTGGCCAAGTCCCAAATTAATTTATAATAAAATGAGAGTCTGTGGCTTAAGTAATTTTCTCTTTTGAAACAGAATTGTGAGAACACAGACAAGAAGCAGGAGAACACAGACAAGAAGCAGAAGAACACATTTGATGAAGAGCTATGTATATTCATATGTCCAACAAGAATCTAGAGCAAAAGAGTGTTTTTTGATTCTTTCTTACCCTGATCCTCTGGTTGAAGAGTTTTAGAACCATTTATATTTTAAGACTCATTTTACATGGAATATGGGGCTCATTTGGGGATGAGAGGGCAAGGAATGGAGAAAAGACACTGATTTAGGTTTTTAATTTAACTTTCATGATTTTCTAAAGATAATGCTTATCAAAATCATTTCACCTCTGGTTCAAAAGGAATAACTGGGTATGGTAAAATCCATGTAAAACTGGATTGAACACTGGAACATTTATGGGAATTTTGATTTACTATGGAGAAAAAGGAGGAAAAGAGCAAAATAAGCGAACAGTTCTGGACAACACGCCAAACTTTATGTGCTGCATAAAGATTGGTTAAAGGTGCAAGTAGACAAGAAAATCTACATTTTTATATGTTATTGTGATAAAAATGTAGGAAATTTCGGGGAAAATTTCAGCGTGTTTGGATAGGCTGTTTTACACACAGACTCTGTGTACTTGATGGTTTCCTCTTCCTTTAAATTATTTTCCACAGTAACTGCATACCACAGAAGTGTACTTTAAGCATTGTTTTAATTTAATCTACAGCATATATTATAAATAAGTTCTGCTTTCAGTGTATGATCCTGTTTTGGGAAAGGATGAACATTCAGAGAATGAGTGTACATGTCTTATGGGGCCTTATACGGATCACCTTGAAAATGTGTCTTTGAAATCAATAATTTACAAAGAAGTAGTATTTTTTTTCAAGTTTAGTACCATCAGTAAACTTCCGTACTTAATTTCGAGCACAGTACTAAAAAGAAGTACCTCATTCTTTTGATAATTTTCTTATGTAAGTTGACAACACTTGGGGTGTACTTATCAGATAATGATGGACTAACTATTATTATGCTATAATCTCATCAGACTTTTATTATACACATCTTCATGAAAACATTTTCATTGTATTGAGGTTGTGTTTGAAAGGAAAGTAGATTTCAGAAGAAATGTTCATAAGTGCTCTTATTTGTGATCTATGGAAAACTTAGCATCCATGAGGACCAATCAGAAGCGATTCTGAAAAAAGAGCACTCTGAAATACTTATTAGCAGAGTAGTTAGGATCTGTTTCCTAAGACCATGAAGACTTTCAGTTTTTAGTCTATTGGAGACCAGACTCCTGATGAATGTCTATGATTTCACAAGGTTGTCCTCTTCAGCTGGAAATGTCACTAGGGAACATTAATTAGGTGTATCTTCTACCCAGAGAAAGAGGTTTCTACATTCATGGAAGAACGGAACACGGTATGAAACCTCTTTTTTCACTGGAATTGCATAAAATGGGTCATCCATTTGATCGTCTGGAATATGCAGTCATAAAAGAATGCTCTCATATGATTAACATAATAAATCTGACTTCGTTTCTTGGTATCTCATGAAATCTCTATTAAAGTTTGAAGGTAATCCAGATCATGCAAACAATTTTGGGAAGAAGCCATGCTTATGGGTTGCTTATAGTCAGACAATTTACTAATGAACCACTGTAGTTGCCAGGAAAAGGATTGAATGAGGAAATTTTGTTTACTTTTGTAAACTGAGTCGAACACTAGTTACTGATTTATGTACACACCGTTGTCTGAGCATACTAAATGGTAGGTGATGCTTTTTGAAATAGTAACCTAATGTTCTATACCTGTGGGAACATTGACCTAGTGGTTTAATACTCTTTAGTGTTTGTAAAATTCTACAACCTGTGCTATAAGGGCATACGGTTGGATATTGCAAGTCAAATATATAGAACATTCAGATAACTTAAGTCAAAATGTATTTATTTATTTTTGTCTAATGAACTATTCTCAGTCAATATACTAAAAAAGAAGGGAAGAATATAAAACCAGTGAAGAAGGACATTCTTCAGCTATTCTGTGCAAAGTGAAAAGAAAAACTTGAGTGGTGGAAGGAGTTAGATATTCATAGTAGCATCTCCTGATTTGTACCATGAAAATAATGGTGAGCTAAGTTAATGAGATGTCTATAACCCCATTAGCATTTCTTGAATCCTTCACATTTCCTTGTCACCACTGCCCCTACTTTCAACTTAAAGTATTAGCAATATAATGGTTTGTAACTCCTTCATTCCTCTAAAAGCACAAAAATTTCTGCATTTTCTGGTGCTGGTTCTGTTTACAAAAAGATCAAAGCATAAAACCGCAGTCAATATACATCATAAAAATCCCTTTTTATTTTTAGAAAATAGTGTTAGAACTGCAGTAAGTTCTAATAAATGGTTGTGGATTTACCTCATTTCGAATGGTGGTACCTGACCATGTTCACTGTTCCTAGAATTCCTAGCCAGATGAGAAAACTCTTAGCTAACTCTTTTAGAGTTGAATTCCAGTTTCTTAATATTGAATGCTAGATCCCTGAAAGATTTTTTAGTTCTGTGTTTCATCAAAGTGTCATTTTGTTTAAATAATGTTTTCATTACACTTCTACTCTTGGATAAATAAAACCTTAATAGATATATATAATACAAAAATGCAATAAATACAAACAAATGAAAAGAACTTCTTTAGAAAAAAACCCACAATGTGTTTAAACTTGATATTGATATGTTGCTTCACATAATGTGGATAGCTCATCATTTCATTCTTTTCCAGAGAGATTAAATTTGTCACAATTTTCAATATAGTCTAACAATAAAGGAACTGGGGTGGAAAGGTGTGGTGGTGTTGAAACACATAAAAGTACTGAGATCCTGACACTATGCTGCCTTTAAAATATTGCTTTTATATTAATGATTTATGCAATGTTTCTTTTTTTTTATTTGATCTTATGCATTTTTATGAAAAGATGACACTTTCTACAAAAGAAACTAAAATCCTTTCTAGCTACTTCTTAAAAAGTATAAAGGATTATGACATTACTTGGAGGACTATGTGAAGAAATGCTCATTCAATCTCAAGAAAGGTTATTTTAGAACACTAAAGGAAGCTCAAGGAATGGCCATGAGAGTAATTATGAAAGAAGAAAAGGCACTGATGAAGAGTGAAACAATATATGTGGAAAGATACTATTCCTCGGAAATACCTAAAAAGGTGTCACAAGAACAGATATAATGATACAGAAGATTAACCAGGAGACTTTACCATGCATGACAATGCCCTTGACAAAGGTGACTGAGGGAAAGTCAGAGATCATACATCCTTTGTAACTCAGGACATACTTAATATATGGATATGCTTTGAGATCAAAAGTCAAAAAAAAAAAAAGGGGAAAAAAAAAGGAGTATCTTGATATGTATACCAAGAACTGTAAGTCTAAGCTAGAGTAATGCAAAGCAGCAAGAGAATTGAAAGCAGAAAGTATTTTTTTGAAAATTTCAAATTGCAGGTCTTCAGAATTTTAATTCATTTATAATTTTTAAAGGCTGGCATGAAGCTGTCATGGGGGACGCCAGATTATTTCTATGACAACTGTTAGAAATTTCCTTTCTGTATTCTCTCTGTTACTGTCCACAGCAACAGAGATGGATGTTGGATGTACTTTAACAATATACTTCCTGAGATCCAAGAACCATAAAATAATTGACTAAAATTATAAGACACCCAATTCCTCCAAGCTAAGAAGACAGTACAAGGTACAAAATACATAAGCAGTCACTTCTAGGAGATAATAGGAAATTAAAAATATTGAGATACAATACATAGGTCATAGGGATAGAAGTTAGGTGTATACACTACAAGCCATTTAATAATTGAGGATATACATGAAGGTAGTAGAAACAAAAATAGCTTGAGGAAAAGTTGGGGAGTTTATGTATATTTTTTTTCCTTAAAAGGATTAAGTAATCAAATGCCTCCATTATTTTAGCAGTGCAAATATATTTCTTTGCAAACAGTATGAATTAGGTGTACTTCATCAGGCATGACCATTAAACATTTAAAATCTGAGTTATTTTAGATATTCCCAGTCATTCTTATTCTATTCCCTGAACAAATAGAAAAAATATTATTAAGACTTGAGGATGTGCATGCTGTACATTGCTTGGACAGAATGAGTAATTGAATAAAACTTACACATAAAATCATAAAGAATAAATTGCTTGGTCTTTACTTCCTTTGCTATGTAGACGAAAGACTGTGCTTAATTCTTCTTTCAGCACAGCCAAAATAATTTTGTATGAATGTGCTGTTCTCAGTGAGAAGGGTGTGGTCTGACATTTTCTGGCTTAACTACCTCTATGCCAGGGCTCTGGCAACAGACTTTGGGAAACCAGCTCCTGCTTATGTCCCATCACATATGAAATATAGAGTTCATTGCAATTACCTCTTTTTAATTGTCTGTCATCACTTCAGCCTATGCTGAAAAATGAGCTGCACAGCCCTAAATTTGAGGACAAGATCAATCTGTGGCTCATTTAAGCTTCTATCTAACAATATGCTAAGTGCTTTGGACTAATTCCAGCAGAGCAACTACTTTTGGACTCAGGTAAGTATTGGAACTGTCCAGCTAAATCCAATGAGACATCCTTCTCATCCTTGAGGCTAAACAGTTGTTGTAATTGCTGGGCCTAATTATTTTGTTGGATCAGTGACAGCATGCTCAGCATTTTGTAAGATCAAGATTTGGCCTAGATAATTTTAGAACTCAACCCCATAGTTTGTTTTCTTTTCCAGTTTTCCAGTACAATTCTCAGAAGTAGTCCAACCTTCATGTGAGAAAATAGATACACTCAATTTTTCCTCAGTAAGAGTGTAACCAGGAGTATGGATCTTTCTAAAGCAAATTAATTTCTAAATTTTAACAAGAGTTAAACTCATTGATTTTTGTAGCTTTAATTCCTCTCTGAAAAGGTATGTACAGATGTTATACAGGTGTAAAGACAGTGCTGTGTATGATAATTTTACCTTTGAGTCTAAATAGAAAATACTTTAAAAGAAGCGATGTGTGGTCAAAATTAATCCAATTTTGACCCTAATATCTCTTGCCTTGCCTGACAACTTTGTAAATACAAATAATGGAAGATTCAGAAGAACAAAATCTTTAGTTCAAAGCATATCACAGAATACTGAACATGGAGAAACTGGTTAGAGAAACCATGGGAAGCATCTGGTCTCTGTGAACTTAAAATTAAGTGGAAAATACATCTGTCCAAAAATTAGAGCACTGGCAGCTGTTGTGGCCAGCTGTTAATTTGTCTATTTAAACAAAGAAACAAAGAAGAAGGTTATTACATTTAATCAACTGTTCTTAGCTCCCAGTCTATTTTTCAGTGCAGAGGTATCACTACAGTAACTCAATCATGTTAAGTAAACTGTGCTGTAAATAATTTCTAGCATGAAATATATATTATACCAAACTTAGGTAAATTCTGCACTAAACATTGGTTTGATAGATAAACATTAATTGATCAAGGTACTAATAATCAGATGAGATACATTGTAAATGTAATTATAAGGGCTACAGAGATTAGATTTTAGACTCTTCCTAACTGAGGGCTGTTCACAGGTTTCCACAGCCAAACCATAGCAAACACCTCCTGTGACTGGTTATTCCTGGAAATAATATCCGCTGATGAGGAAGCGAAGTTAAATGACATTATTTTGAGAGGGTTTTTTTTACAGTGATCTGGCAACTGCATAGTAAACATCATATAGAAGAATACATTTTCCTTTTTAGTAAAATGGTAATAGTTCTGTTGCAATTTTCTATAGATTGATCATTATTGATCTTTACTTACTGACTGCTCTATGACTCTATTGCCATGTAAAAGTCATAACCGGAGTTTTGCCATGTACCTTTATTATTTCTTTATATATCTAAATGGCGCAGAAAATTTCCTTTCTTTGGTAGGTATATTTTAATTATCATTAATTCTTGTAAGGAGAGGCTTCCTTTCATAAACTTGGTTGTTTTCAACATTAGTTCGCTGGTGATCTAAGCCATTATGAAGCTACAAAGCAGAGATTGAAAGAAAATTCGTATGGAAGGGGTTTTTAGAGAAAGATATGCATGTGACTACCAATGTTTTGAAATTCTCACTGAATCCGAATTGCTTTCCTTAAGACACAACTCTGCAGTAGGAACTTGATTTCAGGTTATAAAAACCCACGCAATTACACTGAGATATATATGCATATACCAACAAGGAGCTAGAGCAGGTAAAGGACTTGGACACTACAAATTGATCTACTTCAAGGCCTGTATTCAGTTGACCTTCATAGCAGAATCCAGGGTTCAATATTAAGTCCTGACAGAACACAGAAGGAGAACTAGAGTCTTCAAAGAGAAAAGGGAGTGAATGGAGGATCCAAACCCCTATACTGTGCTTAGGGAGTAGCACAGAACCAGTCACAAAAAAAAATCATGTACAGGTGAATTAATTCCGTGCCTGGAATTTAGGAGTTTAACTCTACTCAATACTGTTGAGTTCTGTGAAAATCAGTTCCCGAGTTCCAAATACCCTCCTGAATGTGTGTTTTCCTATTACTTAAAAAAAAAAAAAAACAGCAAAAAACCCCCCAAAATTCATTAAACTGAGGAGATCTTGTTTTTTCTATCCCTTGGATCCTGGAGAATATCGTACCACCATCTGCTTTGTATTCAATATTCTGGTTAGAGTGCTTGACCACCTGTGTGAACAAATTAGAATCCCTAGTCCAACTGGCATGACAACATCCTAAATAGCAGGATAGAATGTTTAATGGTTGTCTTCCTTTCTGCACAAAGAGAAACCTTTAAGGGATGTTATTCAATTGAGATCTAGAATAGGTAACTTAGTGCCAAGTGGACTTAAATCAGAGGGGAAAAAGGTCTTGGAGTAGAGAACTGAATCCAGAATTTCTATTTCAACTTCAATGACCTAAGAAATTACAGATTTAGGGTATTTTTATAGCCCTGTGTCTAGGGTTATTATGGATGAGAAACGAGAACTTTCAATTGGAGCATAAGATCTTGAGAAGCCGCTTCTGTCACAAGTAATCCAAGAGGAATTAGAGGAAATAATTTCCGTAATGTTCCTTAGGTCACCAAAAAGACCTTAATGGCTTTGACGAGCCGCACCCAGACCTCCATCTATCCCAGACCAACACCATGAGCCCTTATAATCTTAGGCCTGCACTACCTACAGTATGAGAGTACTAGTCTTCAGCTTTTTCTTTGGTTTATTTGGTTTATGTTGGTTTTTGTATGGGTGCCTTGGGTTTATGTTGCAGCTTGTCTCTTTCCCAGTGTCCTTTTGCTTCTGACTGGACTCCCTGGATGAATATAATTTGTTGCTTGATGAGTCTGGTGCTGTTGAGAACTCTGTTGCCAGTATCTGACTTTGCCCACCATGCTCAAACACTGTGGGACTGCACTTAGTTGTGTATGTTGGCTTGTGTGGGAATTGTTCCCATTTTACCCTCCTTAAGGGAGCCATTGGATCTTACTGCTCTCACACTTGGAGAGGTAAGGGTGAAAGGAAGAGAAATGGTCTCCTCACCACTTAAGGACAAAGGACCATCACTTAATCTCTTAAATGGGCGGTTACCTTTAGAAAACTTGTCCTTTTTTTTGTGTGTGCAATGCCACAGCTGTATTAAGAAGGATAGAGAAAACTCAGGATTTTTGTTTTATAGACTGATATAAAAAGTGGTCATGACCACTACCCTCCTTTGATGTCTGTGTCTTAGTTAAAAGACAACAACCAAAAGAGTATTTTGTGATGGTCTTAATGATGACCATTTATTCTCTGCATCTTCTAATGTGAGAATCCACTTTAGAAGAAGACAGAAACAAACTTTTTAGAATAAAGAATTTCCCTCTGTGTAGACATCACAAAGAACCTCAAGCTTAGAATGAAACAAGGTAATGAGTGAAAAGCGTTGTATGTTTGTGTATATGTAAAATTAGTTATAGACAAGAAAAACTTAACTTTTTATCTTTGCCTAAGGCTTAACTTAGGTGTCTGCATCTTTCATTTGATCTAGGTCAGAACACTATACAAAACTCTGCTCACTATGAAATTCTATAACATTAGATGGTAAAATCTTTCTTTAATGCCTAAATACTTAGATGTTAGCATGTAGACTTTGCCCTTCTCCAAAAAAAGGGATCGTATGATTTTCAGTTAAATGTATTGCTGTGGAATTATAGAAGTTAAAATGATTTGTCCCTTATACTGATTATCCAATCTGACCAAAAGCGCAATATTGTATGTGATAAACCATTTAGAAAGACAGAAGTTTTTTTCTAGAAATAAAGTACTACTTTTTTCAAGAAAGCTTACTGTGGCCCGGGATCCAATCCATGCTAATCCAGGCACACAGAGATCATTAAAAAAAAAAAAAAAAGAAAAGAAAGAAAAAAAAAAAGATGCTCTTTAGACTACATTAAAATTTGTAACGCACAAATGAGAAAGCACAGCAATTGATTGCGGATTTTACCAATAAAAGAACCTTTATTATCCCATTTTCTGCAGACATATTATAAAAAAAATTTCTCTTTTGAAACAAACATAATTGGAAATTGTTTAAGTAAGATGAAGTTAAGAATAACATATTTCATGTGCTTTATTTGCTTTATACATGGCCCTCTGATTTAGAGAGGTACATTTAGAGAGCACTTTGTACACTACAGTGTATATATTTTTTTTATAAAGTTCTTAAAGAATGCTAATACACTTTCTACTTTATTATAATAGCTCTCAATTGTTTTCATAATTTTTGTTCGGTACAATTTCTCATATATATAATGAATTCACACAGGGTCCACACTGCTAAAGCTGATCCTGTTTTTTCACTTATGCATGGTATAAAGAGAATTATTTATTTCTTTATTTTGAGTGTAGTTTACTAAAATTGAGTAGTCAATAAAAACAAATACACTGAAAAATTATTCATCAAGAGAATGACAATAACTCATTAACAAAACAAAATGGAAAAAAATTATATATACCCTATGCAAAATTGTTTGGAAAACATTCCTTTTGTTTGAAATTGAAGGGTAGTATTTTTAATGAAAGGTTAATTTTATAAAATTGAAATCTTGAAGTTTCCCTAATAGGCAGGTTTTTTTGAGTCGTGAAGACCTGCTTTCCTGCAAATATTTTGTTTCATGTGTCTTACTATGTAGTAAAATTGATTAACCTTTTCTAATTACATGGACAGCACCTACTGAGTAAACTCCACTTATTTTTCTCAGTAGGATTGATTAAATTATTTTTGTGGCTGAAAATCTCAGAAACTTCATAAGTACTAGGATTATTTTAATAAGCTTCCTTTGTAATTGAAATTCCTAATGAAGGTTGCATATTTTGGCTTTCACTTCTGAATTTTCACTTTCCCATTTATGGCTCCCTTTTTGTAATTATGCTTATAAAAATGAGGATTTTAAAATCATAATTGCAGAAACTGCAACTCTGTAGATCTATACACACTTTTTCCATTTTGTTTTCTCAAAAATTAAAGTTTCTTAGGAATAAAAAGTTAAATTAAGCTAGAAAATACTTTTAAAATATCTTCTGGGAAAGTTGTATATTTGCTATTTGTTTTCTCACATCAAAGTGAGTTGCAGTTTTCATACTCAGGTTTTGGAATTTTGCTTTCTTTTATTCCTCATAGCCTCTTTTCTTTTTTGACTTGATTCCATAAGCAGATCCAATCAGTGAGCACACGTGTGGGTTTATCATAGAAAGGATTCTTTCAGAGAAGACCCATTTCATAGTGACACTCTTCCACCTCTTCCACTTCCTCACTTGTGTTTGAGTAGTTTACTTAGCAAAATGGAGATGATGATCCTCTCTAAAAGGCCCCATGTTTTACAGTTGGAAACAATAATATAAAGTACTATTAAAAATATTATCCACCTCAGTAGTCCTGCACAGAGACAGAATTTTTACCTCAAGTTTAGCAAAACTGATGTATTTTCTACAACCATGGGTATGTTGTACATTTGTGTCTTACTGTCTAAACGTATTGATTAAAAAAAATTTCATTTGTCTACTGAGATATGCCATGACAGAGTCTTCAGTTCAGATTGTAGTTGTTTTCAGATCGTAGTTGTTTTCTTTTGGATGAAATAGAAGTGGACATGAACTGATATATGTGTTTGGAGGTAGTGAATCAATTTCCAAGGAAACAATTATTAGTGATAATATAAGGATCTTTGTGTTCTCAACAGCACTGTGCTAACTCAGGGCTATAAATTTTTGACTGGTGAAATACTTTCTGTTAAAAATGAGGTGTTCTGACATTATCAGTCTCAAAGTTAAGGTCTTTTTTTTAATCTCCTTTATTGTTCTCTGTGCATTAACCAAACTCCATAGATACTCACTTCCATTAAAATGTAGCTTCCAACAAAGTGTGGCAAAAGAAGGAAGCTAGGTCATGGCAAGTTTGTCAGCGAGGTGGCTTTTGAAATTTTCAGTCCATAGGATGCTGATATAGATAAAGAATGTCATCATTAGATTATTACTGTTTGCCCTTTCATTATTCATACTAGCTTCTTGCATTATCTCTGATCTATTAGATCATAAACATGACACTAATTACCTTAATTACTTGTGTATGAGGTAAAATGTTCAATGTATTCATCAGCAGAAGAAAACTGGAATTAACTAAAAAACTCAGTCTCAATGAGGTCAGTTCTAAAGAATATTCCTCTGAGTAGCTTCAGCTTACTCAACAAATTTTAAAGTTATCTAAGACCCAAATACATCTTAGGAGGAAATCTTTTTGAGACTGATAATTTCGAGATTACTATTTTCAGATTATATTTCTTAAACATTTAAATTTTTTCTTTGTGTTACACATAAAAGCAAGCCAATCTTAAAATCTTTTATTGACTTGGCCCTTTAGTCTAGATAGGTAGCAGGGCTACTGTACAGAAATGAGGATTTAAGTGTCTTCTCTGACACTATAATAAGGAAAGAGAAACACTGTCTTGGATCTCTCACGCCCTAAATCTCTTTGTACCTTTTTAGAAATCTACTTCTGTTAATTAGGTTTAAAGGAAGTAAACTAATTTACAACTAATCTAAGCAGCCATTTTTATAGCTGTAGATTTACTTTAGCTACAAAGGAAGTAATTTGTTTACTCATGCAATACTACAGGTCTGATCCAGTCTTAGGAGACCTGGAAATAAATATCCATGAAAATACTCACAGTTCTTTTAGACTGATGGTAATAACTTTAAATAAAAGTTATAATGCAATTAAATTACTTATAATTGTGTACACTGTTTTGACTGTGAGATCATTCTAAATACATAAACTGCAGGATATATTATGAAATACACAACCTGTTAATTAAATCTACTGGCCATGCTTTAGCTTAATTTTTTATTTTTTATTTCTTTCTGGCAAATGTAGTGGGACAATTGCCCAATTATAATGGAAGATTTTATTGACTTCAAGTACCACTGATAGTGGGGATGATGAGAAAATGTATGAGTAAATAGGGACATTTTCTTCCTGAGTCTAATGCAGTGGTTTATTTTATGTTTTTTCTATAGCTAAGCTAATCTATTGGTTTGGGTTTTCTTTGTTTCATTGAGACTATGTAGCATTTGTAGCAGTATCTGGAAATTCTGCTCATAAGACTGCTTCACCAAGATAGAATTTGGGTCAAAATCATCAGTTTAGACCCTGGGCAAAAGCAGATATACTGCAGTCTGAGAAGGGAGCCTTATCTGGCTATAGCATCCCAGCTTACGTACCTCAAACAGTATGTGGAGAGTTGTTCAGCAATATAATGATCTTATAGCTCTGTCTTAAAAACAGGAAAATAATTTTCACATAACTCTCCAGATAGATATAACTATATAAATTACGGATACAAGCTTACTTCAGCATGTGTTTCCCTAACGTTTATGGGTTTGAAACATATTGTCTGCATACATTTTCAGTAATGGGAGTGATGTTTTCAATTTAAAATTGTCACATTTTCTCTACCGATCACATAAAATCATTCAACTATCTTCTGCTTGCTTTTGGTCCTGATCAATTAAACAAATTGGGAGCTAGGAAAAGTTAGTAATGTTTTGCAGGGCGAATGCATTGAAAAGTATAAGTGTGCATCAAAGTATTCAAGGTGACCTCAGTCTCAGACAACAATCCCAAACGTAACAGATATTGTCTGTACAGGGACCCATTCTCATATTAATGACTTTATGAAAAATAAAAATACTTTTTATGTTTTCTCTCAGCTTTAATGTTTCCAACATTATTGGTTTTCGAGCTCAGATTCTGTGCCCTATACTATGCTGTATACCTTTCTATTTAAAAGACAGCCTTAGATGTACAAAGGCAACGTTTTATCAATGTATCAAAAAAATCTTGACAGTAAAAAAGTTTTCCTTATTTTTCTTCAGATGAAGACACACTGCTACCTACATCTTGTCTTCATAGCTTCTACAGGCACTACAGAGCTGACTTTAGTAATCACTTTATATGGGAAATTGTTGTATGAATGGAACGTATATATTTATTAAGCACTGTCTTAACTCACATCCATAATTTGAAGGAACTATTCTAATACCTCTTCTCTCCCTCACTTCCCACCAACCCACCAAGACATGGAAGATGGGAGGCAATAAGGATTTGCTTCTACAATAGCTACTAGATGCAATTACATCGGCATCTAGGCATTTCAGGCTGGTTTCACCTTACTAAAATTTGTAATAGCTTTGGCAGACCAATGAGGTCTTGGTGAAGTGTACATGATTCTTTCATTATTAACCATTAACCAGCATGTGGTTATTTAGCTATTTAGCTATTTTGCATTAATCTGATAATATGTCTGGTAGTGAATCTGTTTACAGTTAACTTTTATCTGATCATCTAAACCATTTATTAATTACCAATTTTCCATTTAATGTTAATGTCATGTTTTTGTTGCCATGATAACAGTGAAGGTACTTACTGTAACTTTATTCTAAAAGCCCAACTTTATTAGTACTGATGCCTTCTCTTACCTTCCCATCCAAAAAGTCTTTTCAAAATATTTCCAAGTTAACTGAATATTATGCTACCAACATTTGTCTATACTTTTTTTTTCTAGGATGTAAATGTGCTAGAGAATATAAGAAAAACAAATACTACATAAAGGGACCAGTCAGCATAGATTTAGCTGGGAAAAATAAGTTAAAAGAGAACTTCATAATGTTTGTGAAACTTCATTAACGATAGGAAAAAAGACAGTGTTCAAAATGTATTGTTCAAAAACATCTTATTTGAATGAAAATACCATCACTGATAGTCTGCAAGAAGGTTTTATCTTGTCTAAGTGTATTTTGCTTAGCTAAATACTACAGGATTCTGTGAGATGAGAGAGATTTCATCTGTGAATTTATTGTTTTATCCGAATTTTGAAAACAACTTATAGGTAAAATCTACTACTCATCCATTTAAATCTTTGGTGTCTTTGTTTTTCCTGTCCCTGCAGTCAAGAAACCATATATTCCATTATGTCTATAAGTTTTACCACACATGAAGGAAAACTGTTGATTTAAATCAGAAACCTGATAGTTAAATTATGAGATATGGACTTTATCTTTTTAAAGAAATTTACTTTAGAAAAATTTCCACAATTTGTTCTCACGTGGACAAATATCTGGTGATTATAAAATTGAGTTAGGTTAATCTCACACTGAGAAAATAAGTTCTTTTAAAAAATTTATTTCCTGATCAATATGACAATGATTTCTTTAGACAAAAAACGTATTACACTCTTGAATAAAAAACCACAGTAATTCTTATCCAAAATAATTTTTGAAATATACAATATAATGTGTAATTGTAAGATATACTCAATATCGTACAATATCCAGTCATTTTTCTTGAAAATATTCCTTCACAGACAACTAATATCGAGGAAACACTAATACATTGTATTGTATATATATACCAGTGATGTAAACCAAACATATTATATGTATCTTAGTTTTCACAACATACCTTTTGAAAGATTGGCTTTGTTTCTGTGGTTGTCATCTTTCCATCTGATGAAGATCGGATTCATTCAAGATTTTTGAAGTTACTCTTATAACACTTCTCAGAACTATGTGTTAATCTAAAATATATTATTATCATATTGAAGTTATTATATATAATAACTTGTAATTCTTTTACCTCATGAAACACTAAGCATGCATTCAGTTTTGATTTCAAAGCAAGTTTTGTAACGTCTTTTAATGTTAAATTCTTAGACTATCAAAATAATAGAAACAAATACCTTGTTAGCATATTACTGTTCAACTAAGATCTAATTGTATTTTATTTAAATTAATAGTAAGCTCTAGTTTACTTTAGTAAAAGCAGCATGAAGAACTTAGATCGTGAGGTCAATGTTGATTTTCTTTTCCAAATAATTCAAAACACTATGTCTCATGTGTGACTGTGTTCTCTTCACATGTGATCTGAAAGAAACTTAAGAAAGACATAGAAACTATTTCAGATCTTGATCCTTTTTAAGGTGATTGCTTTCCCATAAAGTGGAAAAAAATAATTGCAAATTGCGATTTTTTTTTGTTTTCAAACAAGTTACATAGAATTTAAAATATTGTGAAGTTTTATTAACAAAATATTTGTAGTGCAATTAAATCTGTCTCATTGTCCTGGTTTGGGCTAGGATAGAACCAGTTTTCTTTCAGTAAATTCACTTTTTAGTTGAGTCTCTTCTGAGAAGCTGCACTCTCTGGAGATGCTGGAGATCTCTGGATAACATCTCTGGAGATGTTATCTCTGGAGATGCTGGAACATCAGTAGGAATGGTATGCAGAAAGGCCCTTGCTTATAGTTATCCCTATGGAGACCAAGGTCGATGCTTGCTTCTGCTAACTTTCTTCAGCGCTGAAAATGAAAGAGCAGAGAAGTGGTCCCACCTGCGACCCTGCGGTGGGGAGAAGTGGGTAGGACAGGTGACACAGACCTGACCAAAGGGAGTATTCCATCCCATACGTGTCATAGTCAATTATAAAGCTGAGGGATCACAAAGG
>VZSC01002795.1:2157-37105 GCA_013398225.1 Steatornis caripensis | reverse complement strand
GGTGTTTATAGTTAGTGCTGGAACATCAGAAGCAATGGTATGCAGAAAGGCCCTTGCTTATAGTTATCCCTATGGAGACCAAGGTCGATGCTTGCTTCTGCTAACTTTCTTCAGCGCTGAAAATGAAAGAGCAGAGAAGTGGTCCCACCTGCGACCCTGCGGTGGGGAGAAGTGGGTAGGACAGGTGACACAGACCTGACCAAAGGGAGTATTCCATCCCATACGTGTCATAGTCAATTATAAAGCTGAGGGATCACAAAGGTCACTCACTCTTCTTCCGTGGCCGGCGTCCGAGGGGTAGTCTGTCCGATTCTTCTGCCTTTGATTCCGATCTGTGCATTCCTGAATCCAGCTCATGCCTCCTTCTCAGTACATTCCAGGACTTTCTTGGGGTGTACCCTGCAGCGTCCAGGTGACGTATTCATCATCTTTCTGACATCTATTCTGACATCTTTCTTGGCAAAGTTAAATTTAAATCTTTGCTACTACTACAAACCAGGTGGGATTATAGGAATTTTGGAAGCCTTTTTGATGACTCATTTCTGTTACTCGGAAAGCTCCATCCAGTTGCAGAAGAAACTGGCTGTTTCCACAATCTCTTTTGGAGAGGATGATGCATATTCTGTGTTAATCCTCTCCTTCTTTCCTGTCTACTGAGTTATCTTGGGTAAGAGTTAAATGAGAAGTGTTGAATTCATGCTAGTGCAATATTCCATGGTCACCCATTTACTATGAGTGCCAGACAGAAAACATGTTTCTCTGCATACGCTGGTACATTTGGAGAGGAGTGAGAGTTTTTGAAGAGAGTCTCCCAGTTGTCCCCAGTCACTGATGTGATTTGCATCACGGAACATTCCTTGACTGCACTGACTCGATTACTTGTGAATGTATCTTAACAGAAAAATGCGCTCCAACCCCCCATGGACATTCAGTACCTATAATGAGAATAGACTCCCAGATAACAGTATGGTACCGAGTCCTCAGCAACAAATGCACAAACCACTCTTATGATAATTGTACCACATGCTAATGCAAATATATTCAGTAACAGTTCAGAGTGGAGAGACACAAAATAACAACACTGTGGGTCATTGGCTCAATAAATTCTGTTTATAAAGAATTAATTAAATTAATTAAAACTACAGAGTTCCATTTAAATCTCAGATGAATATGTTAACATTTATTTTTTCCTTTATTCTCATCTTTTAAAAGCTACATGTCACAGGCGTGTAATTGCAGATGCACACACACTTTACTAAACACGGACGTTGTGGATTTTCTGCTGATACAACTAATGTTTGATGAAAATCTTTGGGGACAAACTTAAGCAACACATTCAAAACAACCCAGCCCTTTGTCAGTTACAGAAGTGATTCCTCTCAGTAGATATACAGTAACCATTTCTAATCAATTATTTGTGCCTGACACCAAAGCCATTAAATTAGATGAGAAACTTTTCCAGTGGTTAGCTTGCAATCAAACTTGATCTACAAGTCAGTGCATAAAGGTAAGTTTATCTTACTCTGAACTCCAAACTCTTTTAAAGATAACATGCCTATCCCTTATTTACCTCTGTAGGCACAGAGGAATGCAGAAAAGTGGGGTATTCTGAGTATTTTGTTGCCAGATCTCATGATGAATTTGACAACATGCAAGTTTCAAAGGTGATGATTGACTCCTTTGTTCTAATTTGTGGTTACTGGTGGCAGGGTTCCTTAAACAAATACAAAGCTGCCCAGGAAAGAAAATATCTCTGGGATGGGGAGCTGGTAATCAAATTATCACAATTTCTTATTATATAAGAATCCAAATCATAGAGTAAGTGACAAAGTTTGTGCTGGGCTTTTCCTTTAAAGATTTACAATGATTGCATAATCTATCCAACCTACATCTTATTTTGGTTTTGGCTTTAGGTTTTTTGGATATTTGAAGTATATTTTTGGCCCTACAATCTTTTTCTAATGTTACTGTTGTTAACTAGCTTCAAAATCTTAATGAAATTGCTCAATGGTATATCTCAATGAACCATATCATCACCTTTCTTGGTGTAATACTTCGAGTATGTGTGTCTTTTACTAAACTAAAAGCCAATACCTGTCTGAACCAATGTTCTCATGGCAAATTGTTTTACTCAGTTACAAGTTTCTGAGTCTTTATAGCTTTTCCAAAGTATTTCATTTCATTGCCTTCAATCTTTAAACTGCAGATAGAAACTGTTTGTGCTAAGTTTACTTTGACTTATCACCATATTTACAAAACTAAAAGTTTTAGACTATGTCTATATTCAGATTAGATAAAATAAATAAAATCAGCTGTAGTTGCTTCTCGGTGACTGTCTTGGGCAGAACCAAAGGTAAGCGGATTATTATGGTAAGTTCACTTGTTAAAACAGTATTGGGAAATAAACTCAGTGTGAGATTTAAGAGAAAAGGAAAGGTCATCTGATTCAAAGCAGTGTAAAAGAGAGGGCCAAGTGAGTAAAGTAATGTTTGTATGATGTACTAGAGGCACATCTGTAATGTTCTTGGAGGTTGAATAAAAGGTTGGATTAGATATGAGGTTCCTTTAAGTTAATAAATTGTTCTGTCAAAAAACTCTTTGCTGAAATGGGAACTGGATTGGGAATTAAGTGAGTTGCTACTTGAACTAAGGGAAGCTATATAATTTATAGAAGACAACTAAAATCACGTTTTCTAAGGCTATTTTTTCTAAGGCTATATTTCTTGAAGGCTGTATTTTCTTTTTCTAAGGCTATATTTCATCTTACTTGAGAATTATTAGTCTTATAAGAAGTGAATGCTGCCAATGAAATTTGAAAAGTCTAAGTATGTAGGAATGAAACTGTTTTTTATTTGGAGATAAAGATTCAAGCCAAGGGAGCATCTAGGAGATAAAAATTCAAGCCAAGGGAGCATCTAGGAAAAAAAGCCATTACAGGGGTGAAAAGTGACAAAGGCAAAGCCAGCAGCTAGTTTTTGAAAATGATAAGATTATAGCCTCTTTCTATCTCTTCAATCTTAGTGAGACAACAAAATCAGAAATTTTTTTTCACTGATATAGCTTAAATTGTATTTTTTATGGGTATTTTAATATATTTTTAAATCATTGCAGTACCTCTAAAGTCCTGTCAGAAAATTAGCTTTTTCGTTTCTCAAAGTGTTCTGATTCACTTATTCTAATTCAGCTTCAGATATTTATTACACTTTTGCACGTATACTGCCTGCAAGCATTTGTACCCAGGAAAGTTCTCTGTGGCAAATTATGAACAATTATAAGATGCAAACTTAATTTGGGGATAAACGTCTAAAAGGATTAAGGAACAATGTTATCTGGATGTTGTAAATAAAAGCTTATTTCAGTATTCTCTTCCATTGCTGATCTTGTCCATCTGCTTCATTTCAGAAATGTAACAGATTAACGTTTTAATCCTTGTTGTTTGCTTTATATCTTCAAGGCATTTCTGTTTTAAACTATTTTCTTTGTAAAAAGACACACAGAGACAAAGTTAACAATGACACCTTTGTGTCTGACATTTTAGTTTCATAAGAAAAAATTACTGCTTCAGAAATAACACCCTGCTTTTCTTTTTATTTTGCTTCAAAATATTATACCATTGACTATCATAACTGTAAAGTAGAAAAACAAATATCAACTTCTGGAACCATGGAACCTTTTAGGTGTTTACCACATAAACTTTTCTGACCCATTGCAATTTCAAGTGACAGAGTAGCTAAAATAAAACAAGTAAAATAGCACGTTTTCTTAAATTCATATGAAATTAGTGTGAGGTTCATAATAGAAGGTTTGATTGTTTTCTTGTTTTTTGTTTAAATCAATGACTGCATAATAGGCATTTCAGATGAGCAAGAGTTTAATTTAATGAAACGGACCATTCTGTCTGGTCACAGACTAGTAAATTCATACTCACTTGTTTGATGATTAGCTAATAATAGAAATATGTTCTCCACATTTAAACACCACTCAGTGTTTTATTATTTACTTTTCAATTTTAAATTCTGTTAATAGTTATAATTGTTCCTTCCAAACTTACATGTCTTTGATGCGGTACTGAAATGCTTACTATTACAGTAACAAAAAATGAAACCAATCACATGCCAATGGAACCTGTAATCAAATCGCCCTGAAAATAAGATGCTCTTTTATGGCTAAAGAGCATTTTCAGCTGGACTTTCATATGGAAATTTTGGTTGACTTTATTACGTTTATAAGATGTCATGGAATTTAAAATGGAGAATCTTGATATCAAGACTACTGCAGATGCTTGTTTTCACAGCAAGAAGATACACAGCCCCATACATGATCTACATCTCATGTACATTTTCTGTATTAAGCTTGACAGGAAATAAAAACTAATATTTGGACAAAACCATTTCAGCTATATTTGCCCCACGGCAGAGGGATGAAGGAGACTTTTCAGGACTTTTGAAGAGTGATACATAGCAGAACAGAAATTCTTCCATAGTCTTGTATGACATGTAACGGGTGCTAGTTTGAGTCCTTTATACAGTCAATTTATGTGTACATCTCATACTGTCACAGACTACATTTTCATTAAGACTGCGGTAATCTAAAAGTTGCAAAATTATCACGACATGGACTCAGCTGAAAGTAAATGCAGGAAACTGAAGTAATAGTGTAATTCAGAAGCTTCATTCTCATATCTTGCAGTCTTTTTTATTTGTTGACTTTTAGCATCTACTGTAAAACATGTACTAATTTCTTTCTCTAAAGTAATGTGGTCGGACATGAAGATGTTGGCCAGAGCTTTAAGGTGAATCTGCCAAGAACTTTCCCATGTAGTGTACCCCACAAATCGCATCTAGGCTTTTCCAAGCTAGTTTTTATTTACATAGAAACTAGATTATTGAAATTCTTGAAAATAAAAACGTCCAAGTTACTACTAGAAAACAAAACTTTCCCCTGCCCATTGTGTCCTTAGGGATGAATTTGTGTTTCTTGAAAACTATATCCTGTGTGGATATAAAATTGTAGTCTACTTGTCAAATGTAAATGCTTTAGGGATACTGTGAACCAATCCCCAATTTTTATTGTCATTGAACTAAATTTATGTTCAGAAAAAAGTAATTTGAGCAATATGACTTATATGTGAGGATTTGGATAAACATTTCTATTTAGAGGGAGCTGCTTCTTGTTATTTTATTGACAACAAAAAAGCTCAAACTTCTTTTTTCTAAAATGGCTCTCATTAGCTCCATAGCAGGACACTGGTTCCAAATGATTCCAGGGTGAATGGTGCATCATTCCAGACCAAAACAAATGCCCTAGAGAGCAGTCTTCAACGACTATATGTACAGTCAATAACCTGTTAAACTAGGCATTGCAAGTGAACAGTATTTAAAGTCTAGAGATAAGACAAGTAATACACACACTGAGAAATAAAGGTGGAATTCAATTCATTTTGTTTACCTGTATAAAAATTAAATGTCTCTGTGTAGTCTGTCCTATAGTCAATGGGAAGGATCAGTCACTTCTAGAGGTTACAATCTGATTCAGATATACTCTAGAAGTGCTCGTTTTCACCACTTGACAAGAAAGGGAGCCTAGGATTACAAGTTTATGCATAGGTCTCTGACTGCTCCTGATACTTAAACTGTGTTTCAGTTTAGATATCTGAATGAATCCCATTCGGGAAGACTAAATTAGTAGGCATATGCCAGGTGAAATGGCAGAGATGAATCTAGGACTAGGGTCTCGCAATTGCCAGCTCATTGTTCATTAGTGCTCGCTTATACTATCCTTGGGTTACTACTGGATTTGTATTTTATTTAAGAACAGAAACCATCTTCATATGCATGTCTTCTGCCCTACCATATACACTGCGGGAATTCGTAATGAATAAGATTGTCACGTATTGAAACATCAACATTACAGTCATTCTTCCTGACAACAACCTATCAAGACAGGATCGAAAACAATGATCTCATCTGATGAGAACAGGAGGCGTGACAGTCAAAAATTACTTTGCCATTTTTAATATTAAAAATTACGTATTTTGCATTTTTTAGTGAACAAGAGCATTATGGTCTTTTAAAACATACTTCAAATCTGCTTTCTGTCCTCAGGAGGACATTTATATTGGACAAGAAATGGAATGCAGGGGCAGTTGGAGGTATATGACTAGATTTGTTGTGGAAAGGTTTTATTTGCTTAAATATGGGTTGCTTGATGAGTTGTTAACATATTGCAGGGATACATTTCAGCTGAATTTTGATTTAAATCCAGCAGTACAGAAAGTGTGAGAATCTGTCAAGCTTTTTAATAGTAGAAGGCTATAAATCACTCCAGTAGCTAAAGGATATTTTGTGCATTTACAGTTCCTTGATTTGTGTTCTTGCTGATGAAAGCCTTCTTCATGGAAGGCTGCAAAAAATAATTTAAACAATCATTGCACTATAAGGAGAAGCAGGCTTTTTGAGTACTCAGAAAGAAAAATCCAAGCAAGGTGCCTGAAATTACATGTTTCTTAAAAACATATTATGGAATGAAAAAGCAGTATTTCACATGTGTTTTTGCTATTTCTTTTCAAATTAAGTTTGTGTTCAGTACCAATTTATGAAATCTAAGAAGTTGATCAGAAAGGTAGCATTAGGCAACAGAAAGGTGACATCAGAAAGGTAATAATAATAACATATTGATTATCTATCAGTAATAAGTNGCAGTATTTCACATGTGTTTTTGCTATTTCTTTTCAAATTAAGTTTGTGTTCAGTACCAATTTATGAAATCTAAGAAGTTGATCAGAAAGGTAGCATTAGGCAACAGAAAGGTGACATCAGAAAGGTAATAATAATAACATACTGATTATCTATCAGTAATAAGTGCCATGACAATTAATATTAAGAGGGAAAAACATTTTTGCCTGTATTTAACAGTTAGTAAATAACATATTCACTAGTCAGTTGCCTCATCCTTAAAGCTCAGTAAGCCAGGCACAACTTAGTGGATGACTGTTTTCTTCCAGATGCAATTCTTGTGTTTCTTTCTTTCCTGCAGAGAAGTTACTCTTTATCTTTCTTTATGTTTTCCTCTAATGGAGATAATTGTGTGCCTACAGAATTTATGAAATGGAATGTAGCCAAAGAGGGCTACCAATGTGCACAGGCCTGTAAGCCTTGTGCACAGCCACATCATGCCTTAGAAAACCTCAGGACTCAAATGATAGGAAAAAAAAAGTCATTACTTCAGGTTGCATTTCTTAAACAAAGCTCATGATCTTCACCTATAATCTGACAAAATAGTTGCCTATAATGAAAATCATTAGAACACGCAGCCCTGGCACACCTCAATTCTTGCTGTGCTTCTGGTGCTTACAGCTTTTTCTGTCATCTGAAGCAGATTTTATATAATTTCACAAACATTGTATCTTAAAAAGTCACATCACCAGTCTTCGACGGTGCTTCTACCCAAATGCGTAGCCATCTCAGTACCAGTATTTCCCCTGGTGGTAAAGTTCAGCACTCACAATACGTGGCTCTGAAATCAGCTAAGTTCAGATGTTTTGCTGAATGTCTGCAGTATACGGAGGCTAGAAGCTTGTGCACAGCCTTACACTGATCCTGCAGTGTTACCTGTTTAACTGCTAAGGGCATTACATTTTCAGCTAATAACAGTGAGGAGCTGGTACCCAAAAATCCATCACTAGGCTACTTGCACATTATTACATTTGAGTACTTCCCTAAGATTTATGGAATAAGATGAGAAAATAAATGATGATACCAGTATAATCGGAGTTCACAGAAACTTTTCTTAAGATTGTCCAGAAGTTGAACTTATAAAAATTGTCTAATCTACTCAAAAAGCTTTTGTCACTACAAAAAAAATATATAGGGCATGGTGCAGTATAGTCCAGAAGACAGAAAAAACATAATTGTAGGTGATTTGGGGCATTAAATTGAGTTGTTCTGTTTAATAAAGGTGTTTATTTGCCTTGTATATGAATTCAGTTATCAGCTAAGATCATTATTTCCTATTACCTAATGATTCTGTGAAGTTTCAGTTCCATAGTAAGGGTGTGAAATAAGTGCTTGCTGTGCCTGCACAGCTCCAACATTTTCTGGAAGAAGAAAAACATAGGAAATCTATCAGTTTAAGAAAAGAGTGTGAACTGAAAGCTATACATTGTGTGTGCTTGCTGATTTTTAAATATGATAGATGTAATGATTTCCAAAGTCTTAAATTTAAGGAGGTTACTGGATGCATGGCATTCCTCTGATTTTTTCCCTTCTATTTTTAAACAACTGAAAGCATTTGTCATCTATTTAAAAGATGCTTCTGGCTGAATTTGATAAACCTAATGAGATCTATGACCTTTCCCAAAGGTCTGTTACTAGACATCTCAAAGGACTGAAAAAGGGAAAGGCGTTTGCTAACAGGTGCTTCCTTTCTGAGAACATGCAGTACCCTTTACTGGAGGCAGAAAGCTGGGATGTGACCACTTAAACTTGCAATAGAAATGGCTGGCAATTTCACTGACATGTTATTTCAAATGCAGATAGTGACATACTATATTGTGACACTCAGTGCAGACTATTTTTTTTTCATCCTGGCGTGAGAAATTAGAAGCCCTCATTGTGGATGATTTGAAATTATAATTTTAAAAAACCTCATTTAAAACACAGGAAAACTATGCCAAGCCTATGAAGAGTATGTGTATGGGTAAATCTGAGCTGCAAAATACACTGTTTTGTCATTTTATGGGTTTAGGGAGACCAACTAGTTAACTGGAAACTTGATGAAGTTCATGGGCACAGGTTGTGTGGATAGTTTGTAGTTTGGACAGGCCTGACAATAGCAGAGTTTCATGCCTGCGATTTGTGAAAGCCAGACTGACTGGCCTACTTTGGTGCTATAGTTTTACAGGAAAACACCAGGAAAAGGAAGTTCACCTACTTCCTATAGCAAGTACAGAAGGCTGGAAGCATGAGCAGTTGGCCGCACCAAGGGATGACGGCATGAGCTAATGAAGCACTAGGCACACAGTAAACATTAGCATTAAAGTATTTGGAGTTTTCTCCTGGTGAGGAAATAGGAAAATGTAGGGTACAATAGTCCAGACTTGTACCATTTCATATGTCCGAAAAAGTAAACTTTTACCATTTTGACTTTCCCGCAAAAATTGAAGGAAATCCCAATTAAAATTATTTCTATGCACTGTAGATGCATAGAAAGATGCATCTGCACATATTGTCAAGGGAATAATGTTTTTAAGAGAAACCCCAACATCATTACTAAAAAATAGCTAATGCTGACAACTAAGACAGGTGTAGAAAGGGAAAAAGTAACCATGACTGGTCAGTGCTGTGCTATTTAGTAGCTCTGAAGCTACTCTTCTCCCTTGAAGTGCACTTCTTCAGGTAACCTGCTGCCATTCTGTTATGTTCTCACTGTAACAGAGACAGTGCATAAGTCCGTCACAGGTGCATGCAGCCATGAGATGATAACTAATAAATATCACTGGCAATATGAGATAACTAATAAAAATCACTGGCTATATGGTACAACAGACCGAGGGGAAACCAAGCAGTAAAGTGATGAGGTTTGAAGAGATATTTTTGCTATTCGTCAGTCATTTTACCTGACATTTTAAAACTAAGGCTGGCTTAAAAAAATTTGGTAGTACTTCAGGCTCATAACAAAATATTTGTTCGGGTGAAGTTATTCATTGACATATTAAGATGGGAAAATGTGAAAAATAAAAGTTTGATTTTGGAATTCAGAAAATGTTTCGGGTTTTAATTTTGAAATTAAATTGAACAAAAATTTACCCATGGCTTGTCTCACACTGTTTTAATTTTCCCATTTTTATGCCTCAAATATTTATGCCAGCTGAGAAACTGAGTAATCAAACGCACAAACTCGTGGTAGAATGAATATGCTGCTGTTCCTCTTATTCAGCTATTTGTTGTCTCACTGTTGTGTTCTCCAGCCACCTAATTTTTCAACCACTCATCTTGTGACTATCATCATTTTTGTTGCAGTTCTACTGTTCCTCTCCAAAGTGTACAAGTTGGTACTATGATCATCTGAAATATATGCTGTGTCCAGTAATGCCTATCCCTATTTTATTTTCCAATATAAAGGACTTACAATTCACCACAGATAGTAGAAATTGTGGTGTATCAAAACTAATTTATTAGACAATTAATAATTACTTGTCAGGACTATGCACATACTTAAGGGTTCAGTACATTCTTAATTTGATTAACCTTGACTTACAATATAGCACTATATTTTTTGTACTGACATCTTCTGAAAAATCATATGTTTAAGGAGGATCACACTGTTCAAAATTAGGCTTTCAGAAATTCTATTTGCAAAAAATGTTTAAAAAATCCTTGCTAAAACCTCAAGGATAGTCCAAATATTTTTTTGATGTCTAAAAAATTAATTGAGTTATTCATGGTTTAGCTACAGTCTGAATTAGATTGTATAGTGAAATGATGGCAGTAGTTATTATGGCTACAATCACAATCTTCAGCAGCTGAAAATACCAGTTTTATAATGTAGAATTTCATTTTCATGTAACACTGAGGCACCTGTGACAGTTACGTAGGCTTATAATGCGCTATCAGTGGGCCATCTTAGTTGTAATGATCAGTTGGTTTATTTCCACATTTCTTTTTTATTAGTGTCTGTAATTCACTATTAAACAAGATTATTAAAGATTTATTCTCCAAGATCCAAATGCTATTATTCAAAAGCTCCATATAAAATATGTGCTTATATAATGATGAAGGAGTTTTCCACAAATTAAACATTGGAAAGAGAAACTGTAATTTTGAAGCTGTAAATTCATCTTATTAAAATGCACAGGAATTTAATTTGTGTAAACAGTTGCTCATAACTTTAGTTACAATGAGAGAAGTTATGAGCAAGAGATGATATTAATTAGGCTTTCATCTCTCTTTAATATTTGGTTTATGTGTCTGTCTCTAAGCTGATATTAAATTACAGTTTATAATACTGAACAAAAAGTGTATGATGTATTAGAATGATCTTAAAATCCAGATGAGAGCATTATCTTTATCGAGAAAGCTTTGGAATAAAAGAGGTCAGGCAATAACTTCTCAGAACTTGAAAGAACATTTTCTAATTTGTCTAAGTGTAAATTGAAGATAAGACCCAAGTCTGAGATGTATAGTCTTGTTACAAAAAGCCCCATTTCAAATTTACCAATCCTGCTTTTTATGGCTGTATTTTTCAGCAATTCTGCTTGAGAGACAAATAGAAGATACATTTAAATTTAGACAAAATATAGTATGTTTCAAAACACAGAAGGAATCTCTTATTAAAAATTCTAATCGAAGATTTATGACCTTCCCCATGTCTTTCATCTCTGACTGATTCCTCAAGTCTTGTTTTCATTTGTGTTTTGGTAGCTTTCTGTCTCTTGATAAATTAATCTGCTAGATTGACTTTCCCCTCCATGTATCCCATTGCATGTGGTTTTTGGTGCTTTCTCCTTAACTTGTCATATCCCAAGTCTTACTTTCCAAGCTTCTAGCTACTGAACATCTTTTAAAACCAATAAACATTAAAAACCCCTCTGTGTGTGTGTGTGTGTGTCTGTCTGTTGTGTCTGTGTGTGCGTGTCTCTGTATGTACTGCAGCATCTGCTGTTTCGAAAAGTATTCCTTTAGGTCCCCAACTTAAAAGTTCAGTCTGGGTCTTCTGTAAATCAACACAAAGGCTCACTATCTTCAATGAGAGATAAACTAGATCCTATCTCCTCTTTCTACTTCCTAAGTCAAACTTCTTGGCTATAACTCTATTTTTTTAATAACTGGACCCCATAAAGAGATTTTGCAGTTCTATAATGAAACTATAAACAACAGCAGAAAAAATTTCCAAAAAAAACCCCACAGGGTGCCATGCAAAAAATAAAAATCATCCTGTAATTTATGGTTTGTGCATACTACCTCCAAGAAGAGATTTGCACAAAGGGATTTTGTTAAGAGATGCCAAGAATGTTCATGTAAGAACCTAGCAGTCATGTTCAGAGTTTACAAATCAATCTGATAAAGCAGAAAAGAATTTAAAATTTTAAAGCATCAGCAAACAACTTATGGAAAAATGGATAAAGTTATGGGGTACTCTGTGTACATACTGAGACCAATCTCACCCTGTATGAACACAGCTCAGGCTCAGTAGTGTAGCACATCATTGCATGGATGACTGAAATCATAGTAATAATACAACTTACATTTAACTAAATTTACAAAGTGTACCCATATCACCACAAAACTCTGCAGAATTAATTATCTCTACCTGTGGCAGTGAAAAATACGCGCAAGTTGTCTGTCTATAGACCGAGTACCTAACTGAAAAGACTGCCCTCTCTGTCTGAAAATCAGTGCGCTGCAGAAGTAACAAGGTTAATTTCTTAATATTGTTGATAGCTAGTAGTTGAGGTAATCACACATTCAAGATAGGTTTAGTAATATGGAAAGCACTACATTAGTGTGGAAGTTCATGATAACCAGAGTAATTCATTGGGAAATGTGAAAATCCTCATAATTTACCCCTTTTCTGAATTTTGTCTTGTACTTGTCCTTGAACCTAATTTGAAATACTTATTTTAGATAATGAAATATTTAAGATATAAATGACTATTATCTAGAACTGTATTATGGTGCCAACGAGGAAGTTTTCACTGACTTGTGTAGAGTCGCCTTGTTCCTTCAATCCATTTATTGCTGTCTATGTCTTCTAATGCAGTGACTATAGGGTTATTCAAACATTTAGAGGGAGTCCTGAAGGCTAGCAGGAAGTTATAAGCTTATTGCTATGATAAAGAAATAGTCACTTCTCTTCAGATGGAAGGATCAGGAATTCATAGGTTAGAGTCAGAGATGCTTTTTGAGAAAGATCTGGAGAGAGGCAGTCTTTTGAGAATATCTCTGGAACAGTTTTTGTAATTGGCTTTTCACTAATCCTATACGTGTGAGCATTTAGAATGTTAAACATCATTAACAATAATGAGAGGATATGAGAAGTCTGATAAATATGAATAGTCTAATATGTCTGTTCTCTAATTATGGAGTTAGATTAAAATTGTTCAATGTAAGTTTGTTTACTTGAGAATTACATTGTCCAGATAAAGGAGTGGAGTTTGACACATCACAGAACTTCTACAAACCTGTAACTAATGTAATGTGGAACACAAATGAGAACTATGATCAGGACATTTGTTGTAAGTGATAGTCTTCCTGTCCAAGAAATGATCAAATCAGATTATCCTACTTCTCCAGAGCTCTCTCGAATGGGTTTGTTACCTGAAGTTAATAAATCTTGATTAGTTTTTCTACCACATAAAATAGCTTCATCACTTCCAATTAACCCAATGATCAAATAGTGTCTGCTCAGGATGTCCCTTAAATCTATTTTATCTCCAATTTGAATCTTGTGTAAATCATCTCTGCAGGATGGTAAAGTTAAATTTTCCTCTCAGTCCATTGCACATCACTCTAAGAGTCTGAGACATGACTTGAAATATGACAGTATTACATGCATTCTACAGTTTTAGACAGTCTGCCTGGATGCTTTGCTGATTTGAATACTCAATCAAGCTTCAGCGCTTGTTTTGTACACTTTTAAGTATTCTGCAAATTTAAGGATTAAGCCAATCATTTTGTCTTATGATTAAAAGTAGAATAATATTAATTTATATTCATTTTGTTCATTATTTTGCTTAAGCCAGCCACAACTGATAAGAATTTGAAGAAGGAAAAGTTCATAATTTAAATGGAGGAAAGCTTAAATCTAGATTTTCAAAGGTTTTGATTCAGTTATAGGAGGTTTGATTTCAACTGCTTTATTGGAAAAATCCTGTTGCAATTGAGTACTGTTTTAGAAAGCTTGTTAAATGCTTCCAGCTTAGTATCTTTGGCTATGTAATCTGTCTGGAAGATTTTCAGGAATGGATCCCACCAACCCTCTATTCCTAATTTCCTGAAGTCGCATGGAGTGACCTGATTCTTCTCCTCTCATTACAAGATAAAACAGTTGAGGAACTGTAAATTAAAGTCGTCTTTGTGGGCAAAAGAAAGCTCTTAGCTACTTTTAGAGAGGCATATTTTCTCAGTGTACCTCAACTCCTAAGAAGAGCTGGTTAATCTGAAAATACGTGAGACTACCATTGTGCAGTGATGTGACACAGCTTCTCAAATTACCTCCTGAGATTCAAATGGATTTTGTATTTCTACATCATGTGGAAATCACATATTGATTTCTTAAGGATTTAATTTCAACATTTAAAATGAAAACAATAGGCACAGTAAGGTCTCTCAAATTTGGTATTTGACAAATAATCTGGATGGGAATTGGTTTGCAATGAAGATATATAAAAGTAGATGTTTATGTGTATATTGATATGCTTAAACTTTTATTAAAGGAGATCTGCTGAACAAAACTTACAGAACAATTTAATTCACATTCAAGTGAATATGCAGAGACTGGTTATCTAAACAGTTTCAAGACTATACTGGCTGTATTGTTTAGGATGCTGATTGTGCAGCCTGAACACTAGTTTCCAGCTAAACTGCCATCTCAGGTGCCCTAGGATGTGAGTGGTCTTGATGAGGCCAGCATCAGCAAGTCACAGGACCTAAAGGGAGATGTCCTTCAGGTGGCTGATGGAACTGCAAACTGTGGCGCATCTCAGATGGTATCTAATGCCTATGCCTAGGCAATTGCATCAAGCCCTAGAATCAAAATGACATCAGATTTGGTTTGGAGAATGTCAAATGAAAATCACCATAACTGCACAAGAACTTACATGCTTCTATTTCAACCTATCTAATTTTGCTAAATTGAAAAAATTGCCTCACAAAAGTCTTAATATAATTCTCTCTTTGTTTTGAAATGGGATCTTTCAGTTAAATCTCAATCTTTGGATGTTTTTTAGAAGATTTTTGTAGTGTATTTCTTAAAGCAGTTGACATGCTCAATTAAGCAGAATGGTTATAAACACTCAGGAGTAAAGCATGTTACTAGATCTGTCTATAAAGTATAAGTGAACCTGTAAAAAAATACAAAAGTGGTGAGTAAATAATTCACCTTAATCATTTTAACACATAATTTAATCAGTAATTACTTGCATGTTGGCTTAGAAAAACACATTTCATCAATTCCAATTTGCAGAAATAATTTTCTGCATCTCTTATTCCACTCCATAGAAACCAACTTCTTGGGAAACAAATTCGTATTATCCAGCCAGAAAATTCTAACAAATATCCCTGGATCACTATGACTGTTTTCAGTCCTCTGTTGTAATCTATAGCAAGTGGTACATAGAAAAATATAGCACTAAATGCATGAGCAGTGTAACTCACTTTTACCTAAGCAGTCTTCAAAGCAGATACATTTGGTGCAGGCTGTAAGATAGTCTCTTTCAAGCCGTTATTGATGGGCTTCTAATTTGTTTGATCAGAACACTTTTTGTATCCACTAAAACATTTTTCCTCTCATTGTGTCAGCTTCCTTTTTAATCAGACCTTGACATATTTTGCCATAGACACAACTTATGCAATAGTTCCTTTTACAAAGAGATATGAAATGTGAAGGATTCTTTTTCCCCTTTGCATTAGTTACCCTTCTGTTGAAAGTGATACCTTTCAGCTTGCCAGGAAATGTGCATTTTGATTTCTTGCTATTGTGTAATAAGCTCGTCACTACAAGGCGCAGCCTGTGCATCTGTGTTCAGGTGTCACTGCAGAGTGACCTGTACTTCCCTTGCCAATCAGAACAATGAGGAGAGAAAACAGATAACAGGCAGAATGCTGCAGATAACTGAGGTAAAGAATTGCAGAGGGAATTGTTTTTGGCAATGCTAGTCTTTTCCCCTGATTTAACAGCCAAAATATGCCTAAATTTTTCCACCACCTTGTCATAAGTTCCATGGAAAGTGACGTCTGAGCTCTTGGTACAGAGCACAGTGTGAGCCTTTCCAAATTTCTCTGAAACCAATGGAGGGTGTTTCACTTACACTTATGTTGCAGTCATCTCAGTGAAACAATATGTATAGAATAATAATTAAACAATGTTCAAAACTGCTGTAGACAATCAAGGTGAATTTTTGAGCTTGATACTAAAAAAAGAATAAATAATTGTAACTTCTTCAAAGCATTTTGTGAAGTGAAACCCATCTATAATTGAACAGATAAGCTTTCAAAAACACTCAAGTCTTTGTATTGCTCAACATCAATATCTAACACATAGGATAATTGTGTATGGTAGTAAATTTGCGTAGGTAATCCTTACAGTAGACATGGAAGATCAGTAGTGCTACTTACTGTGAATTTCCTCATACTTTGCAACATAAACTGGCTCCATAGAAAGAAGTAAAGCACAAATAAGTTTGAAGCTATGCTTCAGAAAAGCAAGTATAATCCTGCACTAATACATGTCACCATAGGATCAACATTGAGACTCTTGTAACAGATGTTGCTTGTTTGAAGAAATATGCATCATAAGCAACAAGTTCCTTCTGTAAGATGTCTGAGAAAGGGCTAATTCTGTGTTACTTGTCTGCTGGCTAAGGACTTGTGGACACACAAAGTCAATCATAGACATGGAGGAGAAAAAAATATGTCAAGAAGCAGTTTTCACTAGTGACTTCTTCATGAATGATGAGATCACACAAAGTACTTATCCTCATGGGGAAATCAAAGCAAAAATGGGTGAGATCAGTTAAGGTAAAAATGGGTTTTATTCAGTTATTTGTAAAATTTCAATTTGTAGAAATCAAACTGAGAAAAACATAACTAGTTGAACCTCAACATGTCAGTGCCTCTAAAAGAATGAATTCTTAGACCTGTAGGGTGTTCTTGTGTTTAGAAAAACTATTATGTTGCTATGTGCTACAGGGACAACCCTGATTAGCCTTGATTAACATCAATGTACAAATGTCAAGATGGGGTTTAATTCGCTGTTTCTGGCATAAGATTTTCCATAATTATGGGAGTGAGAAAAACTTTTATAAAAGTAATGAGAGACAAAGAAAGCTACTATTCCACAACAATTTTTTTATAGAATTGTAAAGGAGAACTAACCTCCTCTAAAGAAAATGTTAATTTACTTTTTTCACGTATTATTCAGTACAAGAAGATTGAGAAGTCTGTAAGTATGCTGGCTGGCTGGGTGCCAATTGTTCAAGGAAAGTCCTATATGAAGCTTTATTAGTTTCAGCTTATATATTGTCACGTATTTTTAGTGGTGCCCCAGGTAATACCTATGATATAATTGTAGTGTGATTAATACAATTTTGTTTAGCTGACTTCCTGTACACAGATGATTTCTAATTTAACTGCTAAAGATTCATTTATTAGCAAGAAGGCGTATGATACAGGATAAATTTGCAATGTCTGGTCCTACATTTGAGGGTATGGAATGTCAGCATGGGAAAAAAAATGGGAAGGTTTTGCTAGAATAGCAGGTGAAATAAGATAATAAAGTACATGGAGCTGTGCTGAATAATGGAGAGAAGAAAATTCTCATTTATTGTATGAAAACAACATTTCTTTTAAAAACTTGCACTGGGATACTACTGTAATGTTTTCCCATGTGAAGTTTGAATTCTCATTTAATTCCCCTTAGAGCTTCATTCATTTTTCAGAAACTCAAATGGCATCTCCAGGACAGATATTAAACTTTGCCAGGTTTTCTGAACAGACCTTTTTATTTTCAGTCTATTTCTGGTTTTGTGCGGTTGAATTATATTCCACCTAAGAAGAGTTGTGACCTCTTCACTTCATCTTCCTCAGCCAAACATTGCACATGGTTTATTCATAAAACACACTATACATTTTCTGTCAAAGAAACAAAAAACACCTGGAAGATGGTTGGAAGATGACTGAGAAGATATGGAATAAGAGAAAATATGTCTGAAAGAGATCTCAAGAGCTTATTTGATTCATTTCCTGACTCATTCCAGGATCAGCTATCATCTCTTATAAATATTTGTCTAACCTACTGCTACAGAAATCTCTCCTGATAGTGATTTGAAACTTCCTTGAACTCTATTAAAAGTTTGTTTTTGTTATTTACCCCAAAGATGGAACTTAAGGTTTGTGCCACAGATTTTAAGGTTGAATCCATAGCCTATGCTGCAAACATTACATTCCTTTCGTGAATCTGTCTTTTACGCAATGTAAGACTGTTTCAAAATAAAAATGTCAGAGAATTTACTAGAGAGGGGCCAGTCCACCTTATGCTGCGTCATATATTCTTTCCTAAGCAGTTCGTATAGGCTAATGTTAGAGACAGAATGGTAAGTTAGGTGGACCTTTGGAGCAGTACAGATCATTTTAGCATTACCCTTTTCAGTCCTCTCTAGATTTTTTTTTTTTGTCCTTTTCTTTGATGAGGTGGTTTTCAAATTTCCTGCTGTTGGTTATTTTTTTCTTGACATCTAATCATTTTCATTCTTCAGATTATTTAATGTTTTGGAGGCTGGACAGTATTTATGAACAGTTCAAGTTTTGTTCTCTGATCTACTTACAACTCCTTATATACCGATGTTGAAAATCTGTTTGTCAAAATTTGTTAATAACAGTAATGGTATTGGTCAAAGACAAATCATAGAATCATAGAAAATCTCAGTGGTCATCATCAGATAACTGACTAATTTCATAATAAACTGTAAAAAATTATTATTTTACTATGTATCAAAATATTCTTTTTCAGACCAGTTTTCCATCCAACTTAATGTTTTCTTATCTGCAGCACGTCCCTCTGCCTTGTGTATGAAATAATCATGTAAGACAAAATCAAAAGTTAATGAATGTATATATTACATATACTTCCACTTTTCATCAAAGATTGTTTTTCTGCCACAAAGGAAATGAAATTGTTTTGACCTGGTTGGCTCTTATCATAAGCCAAAATTATATGAGTTATTTCATTGCCCCTGGCCATTAGAATTTAGATTCTGCATACCTATCTGAGGAGAGGCTTTTGTTTAGAACTCTACAAAGTTTCAGTAATTACTCCAACCTATTTTTTTTTAATTTGTTGTTGTTGTTTTTTAAATACTTGAGCTTAACAGTTAGAGTAGCAGTTTAATGTGCCTTAATGTGTGATCTTGGCAACTTACTGGTCCGCTCTGGGTCCCATTTCATGTGTGTTACAGGCATATTTGTTTAATATAGAGATTCCACTCAATCTGAATAAAATAACAGACATAAGACCTTTTATTTAGCATCATGTCTTTGTGTATTGGTTTAACGTCACAGTGAAAGACAAAAATATCTCAATTTGAACAGGCATGGTGCAAATATCATTTCCACTGCCAGAATGGCCCAGAATTGGAAATGTAGATTGTTTATTCTTCCTTCTACTCTACAAAACAAGAAATTCACATTTTTGAGACAACAAAATATATATGCAAATATTGTACCGAAAGGCTGTGTCATCTTTACTGAAGGGAATTGTTTTTACAGTACAGTAGCTGAGAATTCTCTAGCTTTCTGTAGTCATGTGCTTAGTAATGTTAAGAGATAAAACTAATTGCCTTGGAACCACAAAGATATGACCTTTTGAAAGACGAATTCTTGTGAGCTATGAATCAGAAAAAACATGGCTTTTTTAAGCAGGAAAGCCAAAATATTGCACCTGATTTCTTACTAGCTCAATAATGGACTTGATTTGGTAAAAACATTTATATTAATTACAAACATGCCAAAGTGTAATTAACTAGAACAAATACTTAAGTACAAATTAATCCTTTGATAGTTCTTTCTTAGAATATCAGTAAACCTTACCAGGGTAAGTGCATATGCTACGTATGATTGACTGAAGCAGATTTCTGCATGTAGACAAGAATATCACAGAAATTTGAAACAGAGAAAGTCAGAAGTGTTTATTTACTAGACAGGGGAAATAAATCAATCATTTCTCTAATTTTCCTCTATATATGTATTTCTTACCTGCAATCTGTCTTTTTTAGCTTCTCTTTTTTGAGTATTGAGGCAATCTATGAGCCAGACTCAGCCAAAAGGCTGTCATATAAAAAGCCTTAATCTGGCAAAAACCTATCAAACCACTTATCTTCCTATGTTTCAGATCAGGTTCAATCCTTCCTTCTTGAGCTCACTTCTAACAGGAATGTTCTACTACATGCCATTTGTATTTTCTTTTTCTGATGCAATAGCTCTGCATTAGGCATTAAAAAAATGAATGGTATGTCAGAGAAGGGAAAGAATAGCAGTGAAGGAAGCACATTAGACCACACAAAAATATCCTTGCAGCTTTAAGACAGATGAAACTAGTTCAGGTAAGTGCCAGCTCCTTGTAAAACTAAATTTGAGCGAAAGTTTGACTGAGATTCCGAAATATCCTTTTAGCTTCTGTCATTTCACAGAGTTTTTATTTTCCAAATTCATCTTGAAATGAGAAGTGTGGATGCTTTAATGATAGAAAATGGTTTCTAACCACATTTAACTGCTTGAACAAACTATTGCAGGTAATTGTATGTCAAAATTTTCTCCTGGTATTTTGAAGAATTGGGTGTACTAAGGGTCAAGATGTAATAACATCTTAACTATGTCTTTTTTAGAAACTTTGACCTTAAGATGTTCTACTTGACTCCTAAAGAAGGACAAGGATCCTTTTGCAGATTCCTCTTATGTTTGCTGATCACAAAAATAGTTTTATGTTCTGTGCCATTTGCTTTTACCTATTGTTGAAGTAATGTTAGCTCTGATTAAGTAAAAGGCTTTTCTAATGGTTCTAATAATTTAGGTGCATTAGTTTTTAGATCTTATCCCAAGATATGTTTTTGTTTGCTTGTTAGTTGGAGAGAAAAAAAAAGAATAATCATTTTTAACATCCCAGGTTGGAGTTTATAATCCATTACTCAGAGAAACTGCAAGTCTTGGCTATGATTTCTGTTAAATACTCTATTTCTTCAACTGTTGCAAAAGTACTTGCTCTTGTAAAATTCATGGTCAAGTCTTATGGATTAAAATACTTGAAGTAATCAGGTAAATAACAATTTTGAGCTGCTTATAAGGGTCAGCTTATGAATTTTTCCAGTTTTTCCATCATTATTTGCAGCTGCCTGCTAATAGATGTGATCATAGCCGACAACACAGCTCCAAACAAAAAATGCAACAGTGAATAAATCTGTGGCTGGAAGTGGGCATTGACTTGCTCTAACTATCCTTCTTTGTAAACAAAACACCTGTCTAACATACATTCTTTTTTTTATTTATTAGAAAAATACTAAACACAGTGAATGAAAGCTAATTTCACAGATGTGTTTCCAGTTTGCAAGTTCAGGATTTTTTTGTGGTTGGTTTGGGGGTGAGGGGTGGGGATTCTGGGAGGTGGTGTGGTGTGTCAGATTTTAGTTAGAAGTACTCTGTATTCCCTTTGACCGCCTTTTTATTTTCCAAAAGCAAGATACAAGCCTCAGGTTTCTTATCATCATTCACTCATTCTACTTTTTGCTTGGCTTCTGGTTTCCTTTTTCTTGTGCTCAGTGACACCGAAGTTTTGACTCAAGATTTACTCTCAATGTTCAATCTACATGGATTATAGTTTGAGTATAAACTGATTTTAAATATCTTTTCCTTAATCTGTTTTTATTTTATTTTACACTTGCCACTGTCCCCCTGAAGTTTAATTGCACACTGTTAGGACTTTTGTAAGTCCTTATGCTATTTCAATATATTTAAAAAGAAGATCAGAGGTAATTCATCACTCAGTGACACTTACTACTTCAACCATATTTTATATTTGATTTAGGACTGAGTCAGGAATAATTTACTCAAATATCTTACTAATACAAGTGTAAATGAACCATTTCAAGATTTAATGATTTGTGTTAAACATCAGCTTTTCTTAACATTTTTAACCTTCAAAAAATTCAATATCAAAATATTCTAACTGGAAAATTACGAATTGCTTACACCAAGTGAATATTTATTTCTGCTATCTGTGAGGAAAGATCAGTGTCTTGTGTATTCCCCCTCTTGTTGACGTATTTGCGTATTGGTTATGGCCAATATGTATGTCAGTATAATTACTGGTACATATATTTCTCCATTATTGAGCTCAGTGGTATCTTCATCTTTTTTTTCCAAAAGTTTTGGAATTTGTACCTATTTAGTCAATACTTGTTTCATTATTTCTTTCTCCTTTTTGTTTCTTTCCTTCACTTTAGCACACTAATAACTGAGCTTATTATTCCCAAGGGAAACAAATGAACAAACAAGAAAAAAAATATTGCCTCACAGTTCAATGTTTTTTGAAAAAACTCGGTTGCTCTCTATCTGTATTCTCTATTGGTTCTCTCCGAACTTCTTATGCAGCAACAGTGGAATTACACAAGACTGAGTTACTCAATTATAGCCAGTTCCAGCTGTATAAATACAGACAGTGAAAAATTTTATCTACAAACCCGTTGTTATTGATTACAATAGAAAGATAAGTTTGATAATCAATAATTCAGGGTGGTAGCAATAGCTATCTGATGAATCTGACTTCACTCCTTCAGTTCCAGCTATATTTCAGGTTATGACGTGCCTTGCTGTGAAAAGGATTTGTGTCCAGAGGCACCTATATCTTTCTGCCTCCAAGAAACTCGATAGTGTAGCTTTCATCAGAAGAAACCCACTTTGCACAGTGTAGGTTTGTTACTTTTGTTATAACTGATCAGTAGAAAGATGCCTGCCTGTTTAGGCTGTTTTACCTGGCTTTTAAGCACTCTCGTGAATACATAATTGCTTCCACTTCAACGCAGTTATGGTTTAAGCTAGTGGTTTCAGAGTTTGTTTAAAGATTATTGTCCAGTAACATTGCCAAGTAATAAGAGTTTCTTCCTGAACATTTTGTGCAAATAAGCTCTTTACAGCCAGGTTAATAGCACTAAATACACCTGCTGATATTTACATTGCTTTTATCCAGCCTGGAAATGATTGTTTTCTTAGCATTTTACACAGAACAATAATAAGCGCTGACTGCTGCAGTATAAACAAGGTGGTGGGTGCTGTTTATTATCTCATCTTACTTTTAAAATGCCATTTTCCTATGTTCATATTACTCAAGTGATGAGTTTACAATTATACAAATTTTAAGGGTTACAATGTACTATTTAGTCAAATATATTAACTGGTGATCCTGTATGCACACCAGTGCTGTATAAAATAATGAGTGAGCCATAAACAAGGAAAAAAAAAAAACAACTTAGCTGGTTTGAAGAGGTTCTTACTCACTGGCTGAAGGTAATGCGAAAGAATTCTACCTGCTGCAGCCAACCAAGTGCCATTTCCAAGCAGGAGTATGCAATGCAAGTTCTTCCCTAGCTAGATTGCTAAAGACTGAATGAAAATTTTCAAAGTCCTTTGTTCTTTGTCTGCCTTAACTTATACTCAGTCAAAACATACAGTTTAAACACACAGCTTAGTTTAAATTTGGTGCCATTAATTCAGCAACTTTATGCTCATTTTCCTGAAACTGAAAACTCTTACCAGGTAAAGAACTGAACTGTTTAAAAAACATGAATAAGGCTGGTGGCAATAGAGAGAGTATCAGAACAGCAGTAGAGATATAAATGTCCTCATCTCACCAAGTGTAAAAATAAAACAACCTTGTACAAGTTTTATATTCCACAGACCTTACGGTTTAGAAAAAAATAAACAACAGAAGAGTACTTTGTAACTACTTTTTTGACATAAATAAGGACACAGGGGTGAAAGAATGAAGGCGAGCCATGTTTCACGTATCTTGTCATTTTACACAAATTGGGACACAAATAGAACAAAAGGGAAAACAAATTTAGTATTCTACACCAAAGTGAAGCAATAATGTAATTACATTTATGTACTTGTTAAAAATGAGCCATAATAATACAAAGGATTGTCTTTATATCCTTATTGGGTTCACATCAAGAAGATGAAATTTATCACTCCTTGTTTTAGCCACCTAATATATAAGCACCAATGTACCCAGTCACTCAAGTTTTCTCAATGGAGAGGAGCAAGCATGATTCATGGTGTGCAACTATTTCAGATGTGAACCTTACATGGAGTGAATCACCTTCCAGAGATATCACTGACTGTAGAGGGACCCTAAAAGACAGTATCTACCTTTTAAATGGCTGAAGCTATAGGATGTGAATGCTGTGTTTAATTTGGGTTTCCTTTGCTTCTAACTTAATATAAGCAGTATCCTTGTTCCCAGAATCATTGATATATGTAGATAGTTCAAGAATCAACAACTTTCTCTTTACATTGTGGAGTTATAAAGCATCTGACTCAAATGGCTTTGACTTATAATTGCAAATAAATAATTAATGCCATAGCATAAGAACTACAGGACAGAAATGAAAGCCTGTGGCTAAAACAATATATAATTAAATGATATTTAAAAAAAAAAAGAAAAAATAGAAGATCAAATGAATGAAGCTATGAGGAGAAAAATGTCCAAATAAAACTTTAGGTGGTTTTTTACATCAATTTCCCTTCTTTTTGTCTTACTTTTTCCCTACCCAATGTACAACTTAAATTAGTTTTTCTGACTGTGAATAACAACCTTCAGCTGTTGTAACTGCTAGGATATAGAAACCCTAGCCAAGCCTCCTGTCTTTTGAACAGACCTTGTAGCTGCAAAGGAATACAATACTTAATGACTGTACTAGGATATTCTTCTACAACTGATTAACTGTTCCTATAGTTATAGTGCAGAGGATGTTTGGTGGAAGCAAGAACATGTGCAGTTATTTCCTTAGTAGTATTATGTGATGAAATGCCATGCTATTCCACTTAAATTTTGTTATTTTACATTTAAACGCAAACATACATTAATAATATGCAGTGCCAATTGCCATCCTCTGGAGCCATCTCTGCACACCGATAAATGTTACTTATTAATTGGAACTGTTAGTTTTCAGGCATAATAAATAGGAAATGTACAGGCATATGAACATAGAAAGGTAATCCATATTCTGGTGCCTGAGTGCTATTCTTTCAGAGAACATTGCAAAAATATGAGAGAAAGCATAAGAGACAGGTAGATGATGTGAAAACTTTTGAAACAAACTTATCTTTGATGTTGTCATAGATTCCATCAACACAAGCCAACTTCCCTTTATCCTCAATTTGAATCTATATCTCACATTCAAATTGCAGGTTTGAGTCTTCATGCAGATTGTAAACCCATAGCCTTTTAAAGACCGAATATGCAATAAGTGAAAGAAAATATTACAGTAAATTGACTTATCCACTTTACCTTCAGCCTTTTTATACATCGCAGTAGAATCTTTAGTGTGTGTATTAATAAAGTGAATGCTGGAATATTTATATTGCTAATTACTCTAACTGAAACTAAGTGGTTTAGGAGAGATTCTTCTGGCTGTAATCCCATTTAATGCAGCTGTATAGTCATGTCCATAGAAGAATTGAATTAGAATTTCTGCAGAAAGTATACAAAGAGTTGATTTTTTTGCAGGTATATTTAACCTTTGGGATACTAAATTCCAAATGTATTTGGTGGAGTGTTAATAACATGCCAGATGATAAGAAATCCCTGAGAAGCAGATGATTCGAAGAGAAGGGATTCTTCTCAGCCTTTTGTAGCACATCACAAATTAATAATTTTGCTTTATCTAGCAGATTAAGCTCATTTTACAAAGACAGTAACTCTTGATGTGTTCCAATCCGATCTGCCACAATTAGTAATTATATACACTTACGGTGTTTTTAGAATAACCATGTATTTGCTCTTTTCAGAAACAATGAGAGTCATTCTCTAACATTCAGATTGTATTTGGGTAAGTGACTACATGATTTCTGCAACCATTATAATGAAGGACATGAGGCATATGTGGAGGGAAGGTAGTCTTAGGGAACTTAGAAATTACTATATATTGGAGTCTTTGGTTTTCTGAATTGTACTCACTTTCCAGAATCACATAGTGATGAAAGAATTTCTGTGTTTGAATTTCTCAGCTCACTGATCTTTGAGAGTTTTTCATACAAAATAAACCCTTTTGATTCCATCTCTCACAGAGCTGAATATTTAAAGAATTTATTTTACTATATTTAAAATATTCATAATTGGAATTACCTTCAAATGCCATGCTTTAAGTGCCATGCTGAAGCATGATATACACATTTTTATCCTGGCAAAAAGGAAACAGCAGATTAAATGCATATAAATTATTTTACATAACCACTGATTTATATTTACATTGTGATAATACTTAGGAGATCACTTCAGACATCTATATATATTGTACAAACACAAAACACAGTCACTGCTTCAAAAAACTTTATAATTGAATGTAAGGCAAAGCAAGAGGCTAATCAGATGAAATGCAAACTGACAGGGAAATACAAGTAAAAACTGACACAGTTTTGGTCAGCATGATAGGCAGTGATCTCAGCAGCCTGACTTAAAATTTTCATGTTGAAGAGATCAAACGAAAGTTGTCTGTGATTATTCAGCACCAAGTGGATCTTTGTACTGGAAAGTTCAATAGCCTGTAGCTTGAGAATGTCAGTCTGTGGTAAAGATCCTAAAAAAAAGAAAGAAGACAAAAAGAAATGTACCTTAAAAAGAAAATGTTCTTTTATTTACGTTCAGATCCTTTTGATTTCTCAGCTCTTCATTTTCCCTTCCTGGTGGACTTCAACTTGAATAAGAACGGAAAAAAAATGTATCTGAATGATCCCAAGGTAACTAACAATGTGACTAAAGAGTCAAAGAAGAGTTTGTAAGATTTAAAATACTGTAACACCAATTGTAAGAATCACAAGTATTATTGGACTCAGATGAGTGTATCTTAAAAAAAGAATGTTATCCAAAGTGCACTGCCTATATGATGCAATTAACTTGTTGTTGATCCAAGACAGTTTAGAAACCTGTGTGCTGGAAACAGTACACCATCTATTTGAGCTTTGTTCTAGGGACAGGAACCCAAATACTCAAAGGCACCTAAACATTCATTTCTTCTGAGACTCTACTTTGTCTCGTAACTTCAGTGCTTGAGGAGCCTCCTCTTCCTGTACAACAATATCATTAAACCTCTAATAAAACAATCCCTAAAAATAGATTAAGGAAGACTTGGTGACTCACTCAAATGGTTTCATTTTGATGCCTCACTTGTATATTTGTCACAAAAGCTGTTTCCAAACATGAATGAAGCACTTGGACACATAGGTTTCAGGATAGGAATGAAGTCAGTGGCAGTGGCAAGCACTCTGTAAAACTGAGAACTGCATCATATGTTTTGCAGAGGGAAGAGACATTCAAAAACAGTTAAGGAATTTAGGAACACACATTTTTATTTTTTCGTTTGTTTGCTTGTATCTTCTTTGGTGCCTAACCAAAGGTAATAATAAATGTCATCATGTCTATGTCTCCCAGATCATATGAACTAACATTCAAAGGTGTTCCAGCTAATTTAAAGTTGATTTAGAAAGCGAATTTTCATAAATAAGGTTTAAGGATTGAGTGGCCTAACCTGCTATGAAGCTTGTCCCTGGACAAGTCTTCTTGGCATCTTAAAATTTCAAATCTCTTCAGCTAAACCTATTACATATTCAGTGATGATAATTAGCACTCATTTCACCTGAATTTAGACAACATCTTCTGAAATATTTCTATGTTATTGCATGTCATAATTACTTCAGAAAGTAATGACATTGAGGTGAGTAAACTTGGAGTTAAGTATCAGTAATGCTGTTCACACTACCAGGCAAATTTATTCTCAATGTCACGTGCCTGGTGTATTTGTCTTTTTTCTGTGCACATTTTCCTTACTTAGATGCAATGGGAAAGTATTGCTATTACCTAGATCAAAAGGGTCATAAATGCAGAAACCTGGTTTATGAGTTTTTGATCTACTGATGAGCATTTGATGCGTTTCTAAGGTTTATTCTCTAAAGAAAGATGTTTCTGCAGTTAACTACAGCAAAAAAAAAGGAACCCTGCTACTTCATAGTGATAGATTTTGTTTGTTTTATTTTAGATATAGAGGGCATTTAAGGCAAGTTCCAGCACAAGATTTAGATACTAAAATAAAATAAGTTTGAGCTGAAAGCAGAAACTGTAATTGCAAAGTCCTGACTCACCTTCTGAGCTGGAGACACCTAATCTCTTATAAACTCTTCACCATTTGATGTTAAATCTCTTCAGGTACCTATTAAGTCACCGCACGTGCCCAGAACTGTCCTATACTTGGCAGGCTTAAGCAGCTCAGCACTTAGATCATGTCTGAGCTCAGTTTAGATTGAGAAACTAGGAGGAATGAAGTCTGAATCACCTCAAAAGCATAATCCAGTAAACACTCCCAGAGGCCATAGAACATGGCAGGACCACTCTCTTTACACACTGCAAATCTGGAGTAGGTCAGTTTTAAACCACAGAGAAGAGATGAGGAGCCTTTTCTTTGTTTTCCAAGAGTCCTGTTACTTACTGGCATACCATTTAGTGCACCCACTGAGGAGGTTAGAATCCCAGATTCAGTCCCATCCTTTTCCTGAAAACTCTGCTATGCATCTCCCACCTTCAAAGCTCATGTCCTATTCATCAGACAATAGTCTCCTGAAGTGTGGAAAGACAATTTGCTTGTCTCTTTTGACGATGACCCCAGGCAGATAAGAGCGCAGGATATAGTGGACCAAGCAAGAAGTATATGGTGAATTTGGCTTTGTAGTCTGATGGCTAGACTGCCTTGGAAGACCTTGAATCAGGCTCATGCTTCCAGGACTATTTTTGTATTTAATATGAAATGGTTTTTTACATTAAATCTTACTTTTTTTTTTTTTAATGTTACCTAGGACTTCTAATACTTCAAGATCATGCTGTAAACTCCTTCCTTTTGTGCCTATGCTGCAGTCAGTACTGTTCTATCACAAAAATATTTTTGCAGTTGCTCATAACCCATGCAACATAAAACAGAGCTTAGCTAACATTACAATTGCCCTAGGCATCTGACCCAGCATGTTAGCTAGTGTCAAAGGACGTCCATTTACTACGTGTTCATTTAGGTCAACTGAGAATCTGGCCCTTCAGATAGCCAACTCTAATTTGATTAAAATCCAGTTAAATTAAATAATCAACAAAGAAGTTTTTCAGTTTCTCAAACTCTCGACATACATATCTACACATGAAAATATGTGTTCAGTTGCAGACAAAACATATAAATAAGCAGGCAAAAATATATAAATTAATACTCTTAGCACTCTTAGCTATAGGCCAACTGATCTATAATTCACTCGAGTTTAATTACAGCATACACTAATTATGTGCTTAACTCTAAAGCCTTTAATAAAGAAAAAGCATTTCTTTAAATACATCTAATTAGGTGAAGTATTTGTTCTGGTTTAGCCACATTTGGCACCAAAATGAAAAATACAGAGAAAAATAGTTTTCTCTTCACGTATCCCTGAAGTAGGTACCCCATTATCCTTTTGAGTTTCCAATACAAATGAAAGTAGTATTGTAACTAGATTAAGTTGCACTCACAAATTAAAGGCCTTGGAAACCTATATACATGTAAATATGTATATATCTGACAATAGCCACAGAGCTTTGACTGCCTCTTTGTATCCACAGTCCTGACAACTGTCCTGCCAAGAGAAATAAGTTCCTTAAGATTGATATATCGGGTTTGGTTTTTTTCTCAAGGAAAGAAATGGTATTTACTCCCTCCAAAGAGTAGGTACAATTGCCTGCCCTTCTGGAAAGGCTCTGTTGCTTTCAGACAGTCATAAAGAGAAGTCTTGAGGCCTCCTAGAAACAGAAATTACTGATTAAATCAATCCAAACATATTCCTGACAAAAAGGCTTTAATTCCAACTGCATACTGTGCTGCATTGTCTCTTTTAGGTTGGTTTTTTTTTTTAAGGTAAGACCTATACATGCCATTGCAAACCTAGCTATGTATATATTGGAGATTTCATGTTTTCACCTGTAAGGAACCCAGAATGAGAACTGTCACCTTCATAAGGTGACTTACATGCTGGTCCTTTTGGATTTGTTTGAACATCTTGCTCATCTTGCATATCCAGATAAGTCCTGCTCATTCTTCTGCTGTATCAGAGGAAACTACTTCTTTAAGCAAAACAGTGACATTAAGAGCCACAAGCAACCAAGCTATGAATGACATATCTTGAATTTCCTTTCCTTTCTCTGTCTTTATAGGTTCTCAACCTAGATCTTCACAGTGAGTTTAGTTCCTTCCTTATTTTCTCAACACAGACTCCAAAACTACTGCCATAAGTGGATCTTATTGATAACTTGCTTGACTGATAGCCCGAAACATTTGTTTTCAAGTTATCAATCAGAAGCACATGTAATTAACTTCTAGACTCCAAGAACAAGAATGCATCTAACAACTATAAATGCTATTAGGTTTGTAGGAGACAGAAGGGAACTCATGAAAAGATGGGGGAATTTTCAGCAAGGTGGTATCCAGTATTGCTGTGATTATTTCCTTTACCTTTATCATTTGTATCCAACACTTTGCCCTATCTTTCAATTTGCCTAATAGAAAGCATCTGGAATAGTTGTACAGGAATACTTTTTTCCACCCCGTTTCTACAGGACAGAGCAGAGAAGGGAGGATATGGAGTATATTCAAAGGTAAGGAATGACATCGAAGTAGAGATTAAACAGGTTAGGACTCCCAAAACATGTAATGGAGAAAGTTAAGGCAGAAGTCTATGAAATCATTAGTTCTATAGAGAAGATGACTTGAAAAGAAAGGGTAATGTTTCAAATCAGCAAGCTGATCATTCAATTAGGTGATCCTATAGCATTATTACAAGAAGTAGCAACCTGAAAAGAGTTATTTATAAAACAAATAAACTTATGGGGTATTGTCACAGGTTATAATAGACACACACAGAAACAAAACGAATTCAAAATGGGTCTGGAGAAGTTAGTGGAACATAGGTGGATTTAAATTCTGACTTTGGAAGTTCTCAAATTGCTGATTACAGAGAGCTGGAGGTAAGAACCACTCTGCACATGCTTATTTTTCTGTATTTTCCCTGAGGGTTCACCACTGATCATTGTTCAGAACAAAACAGTGGTCAAGACAAGCTAATTAATTCTGGCAGTTTCTTAAAGTATAGCTTCACTTTTTGATGAAAATTTGTTCTTGGTTAAAACTGACTTTATTTTGGAAAGTCAATTCTAAAATCGACAGCTTTAGATAATAAGCATTTTAGGAGAGTCTTTTATTATTCTGCTCTCAGCAGAGGTACAGTACATGATTGTGCTCCCTGGCACAAAAAGTCAATCATAAAATTTTTAGCTAGACTACTGAGTCCAATTAAGTTACTGGGAAAATTTCTTTCTTTTCAATGAAGTCAGCGATTCATCTTTAGTACATTATTACCAAATTTTAGGTATAATTATATCTGAGAAAAATCCATAGTGTGACAGCTGTCTGATTATTGAGTCCAAAAAAGGAAACAAAGAAAATTCACAGTATTTTGAAAGTTAGGTTTTATGGTTCCATTACTTAGCAAATAATACCAGTAAGTGCAGCCTTATGACAAGTAGCCCATTTGTTTTTCCCTTACCATATGTCAATAGTGAAAGTAACTGAGAAAAATACCATCCTCTGGTTTAATTGACATGCATTTTAAACTCCTTGTCAAAACTGCATAATTATTTAAGTAACAGAAGTGTGCCAGATTTAAAAGTAACTGGGAGCCCAACAAGTTGTAGTGTTAGTCTACTTGATGGTAAGAGAGTTTAGAAAAGAATCAGAAAATAATATTAGTGTAAGGGAAAAGCTTGCTAACATACCTATACTTTGCCTTTACATTACTGTAGGTGATACTGAGAAGGACACTAAAAGAATAAGTTTCCACATTTTTTACATTTTAAGGCTCTATTTTTATTTTCCCAAAGATTTCCTAAATTTTAATTATCTGGCCTTGTATTATTGCAAGAATTTTCAGCAGCAGCAGTTAGCTGCTTCCCAGAAGAAAATAATGAGGGAAAAAAAATGTTGTTATGATGGTGTTATAAAAATAGTCATGTACCTGAGAAATGTTTCATGGTTTATGACTCTGTATTTTTGTGGTCATCCTGGAAGCTGATTGACCTGTGCTATGAATGAGATGTGGCCAAACCTTTATGTGAATATGAAGGTCTTCTGAAAAATCTGCGATATATGTTCAGCAGGTATATGTTAGTTTATTATCCAAAAGTCTGTTATTTGAAAAGACAATATCGGGCTGTTATCATTACAGTCTTTGCTGTAACATCAGTGGGTAAGGGAGTATGAGTAAACTGCACAAATTACTTTAATGACATCTTTTCTTAAAGGCTGAGAATTCGACCCTAAACCATTAACATTTTCTATTTTTATAAGGAATTTTAAAGCTTTTATTTTTATTTCCCTGTAGCTTTAAAGTAATGATGTAACTTAGATCCAAGGTTAGAATGCCATGAAGTTATCTTTTGGTTATAAAAAGATATTAACNATCCAAAAGTCTGTTATTTGAAAAGACAATATCGGGCTGTTATCATTACAGTCTTTGCTGTAACATCAGTGGGTAAGGGAGTATGAGTAAACTGCACAAATTACTTTAATGACATCTTTTCTTAAAGGCTGAGAATTCGACCCTAAACCATTAACATTTTCTATTTTTATAAGGAATTTTAAAGCTTTTATTTTTATTTCCCTGTAGCTTTAAAGTAATGATGTAACTTAGATCCAAGGTTAGAATGCCATGAAGTTATCTTTTGGTTATAAAAAGTTATTAACACTGGTGCCCTTTTTAGTAGATAATCTGTGCAGAAATGTAGCATTTCAACAGCTACCCCACTACATTTGCTTGGAGAATCTTACTGTACCCAGCAAGACCACAAAAGGGAAAAAACCTATGCATTGTAGGTGTGTAAAAACTTGCAGAAGTATCTCAGATAAAATTTCTTTATGAAACATGTTGTTCTGAAACGACAAGGCTCATGTCTGTACAGTGTTGAAGAACTGAAATATATGTCAATAGTACGGGGATTAGTGGGTACACAGGTGATGGGTTCTTCATAGCTTTCAGAATCTAGGTATGTAAATTCATAAACATTTTGGCAAAACTGGTTTATATGCCTGCTTCTGGCTAGTCATTGTGAACTGCAGTGCAGCCTGTACCTATGCAACTCTTCTATGGGTAGTAATCCTACAAACCAGACCATTTAAATGAGGAAGAATAGAAAACACATCTTAAAAATACTCTTTTAGCCTGAGATAAATTATTTCATTTGGTGAGGTAGCATAAATAACTTCGGATGCCAAAATTTTGGACAGTTCAAGTTATATAACATGTAAATCTTAATGTAAAACTTTTGATTAAGGCACTAAATAAGACTGCATAAAATTTGGATTTTTGCTTTATGCTGTTTCTCAACTGCAGAGTGACTTCAGCTGCAGTGATTTCTCTTGCCTGCAACAAACCTTCACTTATTCTCTGTTCTGATTATTTATGACTTGTAATTTCCATTTATCATTACTTCAGAGTTATCAGATCTGAACAATTTTCTACATCATTATTTCTACCAAGTATTTCCTACATATGGATTGGAGAGCAATCTAAATTGCTAGTTTGAGAATTGTTTTGTACTTACAGAGATAAGGAATACAATAATGATATCTTCTAAACATCTTTAATTCTATAGTTTCCAATCTACGTGTCAACGAATACCAGACTTGAAAGCTTTGAAGTGGCTCATGCAGAAATCTGCAGCCCGTGACTTTCTTACTAGCAATTTTTTAGTCTTTTTTGTGACACAGTTAGTTGTAAGGAAAATAGAACCATTTTCTTCTCTAATTATGCCTCTAAATGAAATTTTAAAGACCTAAGACAGAAAGGAAAATGTTATTTTGATACATCATTCCCAAATATGAAGAAAAAGCAACTCCTAATGGGCTTTTGCAATGACAAAGCCGCTTTGCAAACATAAATGCTGTCCTATCTACTAGTAGAACTGAGTAAAACTAAGAGCTAGTTAGAAACTTCTGAAACAGACATTTGTAGCTTTTAGGTTGCAGCTCCAGTATTCTTCCTTCAGACACTGCTTTGCAAAAAATGCCTTTAATGGAACAGGACACTCTCTCTTGGAGGCAAGCTGTGAGCAGGCAATTAGTGCTGTGCCCAGAAAGGACCTGGGGAGAAGGCACTCAGCAAGTAGACATGTGCCTAACCTTTCTTTCCTGTCATCCGGGTTTAAGGACTGTTCAAGCTATCTTTAGGAAGTTAATTTCAGAAAGAAGATGATTCAGGGTCAAATGACTTCCATATAGTCAATCTCCCTGTTCCTTTGGTGGGTCAGTAGTGTCACTGAGAATATATAAAGCAAAAGCATTCGAGTTTCTTCTTTTCAATAGGATGACCTGCCCCCTCGTTCCATGGTTAGATCTCCAGTATTTGAGCTGTTTTTGAAGCTAATAGGAGTTTAGACTTAGGTATTTCACATCAAATCACTGGATTAAGCTATCACATTTACTTTATTCTGTCATCTGGTCAAGTTATAGATCTGGACATTAACTAAGGTTCTACTTATTTTGATTTCTGGGTTTCTTTAATATAAAAACACCTTTCCAGGGATATGTATCGAGTTGCCAGATGATTGACTAAGCACTTGGTAAATATTAGAAAGCATGCAGAGATCACGTACTAGTGGCTAGGATGCCACAAGGGCAGCAGGTTTCTTTAGAGGTTATTTGCTTTTTAATCTTTTCCCCATAAACATTAAATATAATATTTAAGATTTTAATTGTATTTCCCTTCTAAAAGTGAGTATGAGTAAGAGCAATTTATCAGAAAAATTGAGTTTACCTCAATGAGGAAGTCAATTGTTTTTTGGTTAGAGAATGGAAAAACAAAATTCCTTTTTTTATTTAATTATTCTTTCTCTTTAATCTCCGTAAATGAACATTTCA
>VZSC01002794.1:0-28266 GCA_013398225.1 Steatornis caripensis | reverse complement strand
CTCAGGGGGAACTGCCCGTGCTCCAGGTTGTGCCCGGTGCCCCTCGTCCTGTCGCTGGGCACCGCTGAAAAGAGCCTGGCCCCGTCCCCTGGACACCCGCCCTTTGGATATCGATGAGCACTGATGAGATCCCCTGCCAGCCTTCTCCTCTCCAGGCTGAACAGCCCCAGGGCTCTCAGCCTCTCCTCACAGCACAGATGCTCCAGTGCCCTCACCATCCTCATCGCCCTCCGCTGGACTCTCTCCAGTCGTTCCCCGTCTCTCCTGAACTGGGGTATTTGAACATTAGTGATTTATATTTACCTGTACCCAGTCATGACGTTCCCATCTCCATTACTGCCAAGGTAAACACTCGCTAGCTAAAGCTTTAATTTCCCGGGAGCACTCATTTTCTCGAAATGAGCTAGCAAGTTCGCGTTCACCACGTGTCCCGCTGACACCCTCCCAGGCACTTGGTGCGCAGCTGCAGCGCCGGTGTGGGGTGGGCCTTGTCTCAGCGCGCTCGCGCGGGTAAGATCGTTGTTACATGTGCGTCCCAGGAGAGCATCCACACGTGCGCGCTGGTAGGCTTCCTGCCGCATGGAGCGAGCTTGGCTCAAGCGGAGGCCAGGTAAGATGGGCTGGTATTTGTGCGTACTTGAACTTGCTGGCTTTGTCCTCACAAGGCTTTAATGCCTAACACTTTTTTAGCACTGGGATAGGTCACGTTGACTGTAATGTCTGTGTATAAGCCTGAAGGTGCCTTGTGCACCCCCAAAGCAGCCTCCCTGCGTGTTGCCGTTGTGCCCACTTATTAGTGGGCGTTAATGCTTTCGTAAGAGAGAACAGTGATGCATTGAGCTGGGACAGCGCGCTCGTCCTGCAGAAGAGCCGTACAGCAAGGGGAACCAAAAGCGCAGGAACTGCTCCATGCTGATGGGTGGTCAGAGCCATGGAGCTGCTGCAGTGGAGCCAGCCCTCAGCTGAAGCTGGAGCCGGCTGGAACTTGTGCGTAGATCTCTCTGGTTTCGTGTTCAGTGACGGCAGTCTCCTCTTGAGAGAGGGGAAAAAAGCGGTCTCGTTTTCTGCATCTATCAGTCACTTCATGGGGATGTTAATGGACTATTGGGATGCGTCTTGGCTCATTGCAGTCGTTCTGCCTTCTGTCTGGAGTGCTATGAGTCCCTCAGGACACTTGACACGGATGCTGTTTGGAAAAAAATGGATGTATTTGGAAGCAATACTGCTAGCATACCATATGTTACGAGTTTACAGTTGCCTTGTTTGGCGACTTGGGGTACAAGAGATGTGTTGTCCAAAGTGCAGGGTGCAGGACTTGGGAAGTCTAGTGATTGGCACTCCACAAGCATCACGAGACTCAGGGCGAGGAAAGAGGGTGAGGAGCAGGGGAAATTCATTCGTTTCCATGTGCCAGAAACCGAATACACGTGAAACAGGATTCGGTTTTGTTTTGTGACCGTCTGGTAAATGGAGTTTAGAGGGAATCTCCAGCAGTGAGATGAGTACCGTGAAGTGAAAAATCTTGAAGTAGTGGTAGTTGGCGGTATGGCAAGGGAGCATTCACCTCCATCGGAAGGGATGCTGTTAGAGTCAATCGAGGTGCATCCAAAAACGCCACGTTGTTGGTACTCTTCGTGGAAGCCACTAGAGCCCTTAGGAGGTGATCTCCTCTCCCACCTCTGCTCGTCTCTGGCGGTACAGTTAGTTTAGCCTGGTCTTTGCCCCACGCTCACTTTGGGAGGCTTCTGTACTAGCAATGACCGCCCTCATCAGTGCCGTGACATGTCCCTGGACTGGAAGGTTGGGACCATGGCCAGGTAGGACATCTACGCTACTTCGTTGTTTCTAGTTGGGAGTGCCAGTTCTAGGCTTCCCCTGTTATGTGTGAGAACAGTTACTGCCTGAGAAGGTGGTTCAGGAAAGCCAGAATGTGGATCCATGGTGTCGCAGACAGAAACGCTTAGGAGAAATATATAGTTTAAGCTTTGTCCTCGGTCTTCCATGCCAAGGAGAATACCGGTTTCACCTTGGTACAGCAATGGATCTTCTCCTTTTTCTGTATGCTGAGTGATACGTGATTAGTTATGCAGAGGGGGGAGATGCTGAGATACTGAGCCGTGCCCCAGAAGGGCCAGCAGACCAAGAGTTGCAGCGCTTCTCTTGAGAGCACCTGGCTTCACGTCTATCAAGCAGACAGCATCACCGAGCCCTATCTTTGTTAGAAGAGTGTTGGCTATGCAAGACAAGGGGATCATTGGAGCATCGCTTCGATTTTTTTTTTTTTTTTTACATGGGGCCTGCCTATGGCAAAGGCAGAAGAATGGTTCAGGGGACGAACTACACGGGAGACAACGTGCGAGGCTGCTGCCACGCTGTCTGGTCGTTGAGACTTAGGTGGTACCCGCACACTCCATGCTAGAGCAAGGGGGAAAGGACAGCTAAAGCATTTTGTTGGCAGACACTCAAGTGTCCTTCGGATTAGGTGGGAGTTTGAGGACTGACATTTTGGATGTCAGCGTTTGAGTCGGGGGTTAGTTATCTAAGCCTCCCTCTAGCAAGTTGTCAGCACATTTTTTGGATTCTCTTCTGTTAAATGCCGTAGATGAAGTTAGAAAATGCTTCTGGGAAAAGCCTCCATTAGACTCTGCCTCAGCTCTTTCATTTTAATTTCATTTCATTCACGGTGGGACACCGGCACGGGTTGCCCAGAGAAGCTGGGGATGCCCCNAGATGAAGTTAGAAAATGCTTCTGGGAAAAGCCTCCATTAGACTCTGCCTCAGCTCTTTCATTTTAATTTCATTTCATTCACGGTGGGACACCGGCACGGGTTGCCCAGAGAAGCTGAGGATGCCCCGTCCCTGGAAGTGTTCGAGGCCAGGTTGGATGGGGTTTTGAGCAACCCGGTCTGGTGGAAGGGGCCCCTGCCCATGGCGGCAGGCTGGAACTAAAGAACCTTTAAGCCCCTTCCAGCCCAACCCGTTCTAGGCTTCTAGGATTTGTCAGCCAGCTGCTGCCTCTCAAATAAGAGCAACATTTTTTGCAGGGAGTAGTTGAAGCAGAGGAAACAAATATTTCAGGAATTCCGTAAGTGCCTCACACTTTACTCTTTCTCTCCTGAAGCGTGCGTCTTTGCTTGCTTCCTTAATTAGTACTGTTTGAAATCTCTCTTTATTCCCATTTATAAGTAAATCAAAATAGAAATTCAGAGTATTAATTTGTCGGGCACTCAGTGTGCGTTCTAGAGAGCAAATGCAACACCTGTACGTGCAAGGTCTGAGCGCCCCCCACGAGCTCCTGAGCCACTGACTTCGGTGGTGGCTGTGGAGCACCCAAGAACATCTCTCATAGCCCGGCTTCATTAACACGGGCGCAAAAGAGCCATGAGAAAAATTAATTGCTTGTGCAATTGCATTTTAATTCTCATTCTAGCAGGTTTCCCAGTTCACTTGGCAGCTATTCTTTCTTCCTTTTTTTTTTTTCCTTTTCCCAATTCATGCTTTTTTTTTTTTCATTCTTTCTTGGTCCTTTTGACTGAACAAAGCAGTCCCACAAGGACGGGCTAATGTATTCATAGTTTTGCTGCGACTTGGCTGATAGAATAAGCTGAAAAATTGCTGCCTCCCATTGTTTACCGAGAATCTTTGTTGTGCTGTGTAGTTGAAATAAGTGCTGTCTAGTGCCCTCTGCTCTCCACGCTCACAGAACAGAGCCTGTCGCACGGAACCTGCTCAGGCTGGAGACGGTGGAAAGGCTAAAGTCCAGGTTCACAGACCCGAAAGTAAGTTACAGAAGTGATGGCTTGTTTGAGCGTTCGCTTGCTCGCTCTCGCCTTTCATTCTTCTTGATCTAAGCGCAGTGTATTGTTAATGCCTATCCGGACGTTGCATTAAACTCTAATTAAGCCTGCCAATCAAAAAACCGGCAGAAAGCAGGCTTTTGATGTGCCTGGTAGTAAGTCATATTTTCCGCCTCAATTTTCTGACTATAAGCATGTGACTGCTAAGTGTAGGTTTGTTGTTTGGTTTTTTTTTTTCTTTTTCTCTGAACTGCAGACAAGTGCTTCATGTGCTTGTAGCACGGTGTTTACCTTGAGGGCTAGCTTTCATTATAAACTGGCTCCGGACCAGCGTCACGTGAAAGGTCCAGACTTTGCCAGGCTGTAGCTGAAGTCGTACCGAAGCATCGCGGAGAAGTCCGTTGTTCTCAGCTTTCCGTGCAATGTCAGGAAACACGCTAGACGTAACGTGATCAGGAGGAGTGAATATGACAAAGCTGCCTGCAAGGTCTTTCTGGAAATAGGAGAGAAAATGCAACACCCAGAGTACCAGATCCTCTATCTGACACTGGAGCAGTAGCCACAGATGTTTACAGCTAGTGTAAACCCTGATTTGCTAACCAAAATGCAAAAATGGAAGTATCAAATGATGCGGCTTTGGAGCTTTGACGGAGGCGTCGGCAGTGAGGAAGCTGGAGGGCAAGGCCACGGTCTCGTATCGCTGGTTTATAAACAACCATAAAAGAAGAGAGGTGGCTTCTAATCCGCAGCATGTTTGTAAAACAAAGCACATTGGTAGGAGAGAGATTATAGTGTTTTGTACAAGACGTTTTTCATGACTGTGAGGAAAACCAAATTGGGATCACACATTACAGAATGTTCCAAACTTCAAAGTCAGTCATAATCTTCCTTTCAGGAAGGCATCAGAACTTTCGCTGCCTTAGTTTGGTATAAATTGAACGGGATAAAATAACGACACAAACCAAAGACTGGAGCGACTAGCCGAGACACCCCAGTAGGTCCTTCCTATCTCTAACCCTCAGCATTTATTTTCCTGTGGGGCACGATGATAGTTCCTGCCCTTCTGAGCTGCTGAGTCACGCGCTTTACCGCCTGTGAAGTTTGAGTGTGGAGGTTGCACAGCGGTGGCAAGGCGATGCGAGACGTCTGAAAGGCTGTGGAGGAAGACGTGCAGCTCCTGGGTAGGCTGTGCTGGCTTGTGGACCTTAATAGGAGAGCTCAGACGAATTAAGCTTTAATACCGTGGGTAGGGAAGGCTGACGGCTCTGCTCTAGCCTGACCCATTTCTCAATGTGCTTTTGTGCCTGCCCGATTTTTTTCCCCTTCCTTCCCCTGCTGTAATCCTTATGGAACATCTGCCTCAGCCAGGAACAAACGGCAGCTTGTTCTCTGGATGCCTCGTCCTTGTCAGTACACTCAGGCCCCGAAATCCTTCCACCTTTTGTTCCTCTGCTGCCTTTTCCCCCCCTCTACCACCGCAAGGCTTGATTAATCCAAAGGCTGAAATCCCACAGGCACTGCAGTTATTTTTGGTATTAACGCTAGAGCTCTGCAGAGGGTGCGTGAAGATTTATGATTTTGTCTCCTTTCCCTTGGACTTTCCTTTCTCTGCTACAACTTGGATGGATGAATTCCAACGCCTCCCCCCCCCCAATGCCCCAAATTGCCTTTCATTCCTTTAATTAAAGAGCTGCGAGGGCCGGCAGTCCTGCCTCGTGACCGCGGTGCAGAGTGCGTCCCGGGTTCCCTTCTGGAGTTCAGCACATCTAGAATTTCTGCTCTTGTTTGTGGTCATTAAAACTTCATAAATCTTCATGCCGGAAAGAGTCTTTTTAGCCCTTTCTGTTGTGAGCTGGGAGGAGAAAGTTTGCTTGAGCGCGCGAGCGCCCGAACGGAACTTTTGTGGTGGAAACTTGCTTCATTTTCTACTTCAATATTTTCGTGCTTGACTTCAGTGGGCACCAAAATTGTCCCCGTGAGGGCATGGGGAAAGATTTTTTTTTTTTTTCCCAGTAAGAATTGTCAAGAATTAACTTGGGTCTCTCTCCGCCCGGGTCTCGTGCATTACTCTCCTTCTTGGGTCCGCATGTCTGCGGTGTGACAGTCTGGCCGGGATACAGTCGTTCCCACGGATTATTTTTTTTCCCCACGTCAGGTGTGCCGTACACCACAGCTGTTTTCCTGCCGCATCAAAGTCTAGCTTCCAGTTTACAGCCCAAAACCGCGCTTAAAATGAATTTGACGCGTCAGGGAGGCAGCTGTGGTTACCGTGTGTTTTCCAGCACGTGCTTAGGCATGCAGGCGTGCCCACTCGGGCCAGCGGGGAGCTGCGGTTTTCTCCCCGTGTCCTCCTCCCGCTTCCAGTGCGCTTCTGGGTCTGGGCGGGCACGGAATGCTCCTTGTCGACAGGATCAGGTGCTAGGGAAAGTTTCTACTAAATTATTCTGATTTTCTGACAGCACCATTTCTCTCTTTGGTGCAACATTATCTAAAATCTGGATGATTATTAGCGATTCCTACTAACGTGCCTTTGCAGCAGCGCTGTAGACTTTGGGAAGCCGCGGGGTTTTTTGTGGCTCTGGACACAGCAGCAGCTGCCGCGTTCGAGGATCCCGTGTTTTCCTCCACCCAGCAGGGTTTCCAGCGTGGCGCTGAGCAGCATGGCTGTGCCGCGGCACCAGCCGCTGGAGGGCTAACCGTCTCGGGGTGTCCCCACTTACACATTTCCTCAGGCAAATATGAAATCAATATGCCGAAGCAGTTAACTTGACTTCATAAACTTCAGCCGGCGAGCTTTCGGGAATCCCTTCAAAAAGGCAGCAACAGTTCCTGGGGTGCCTGAGAGGGAAATAAGCTTAGGAGATTTGTTTTGTTCACCTGGTGAGGAGGAGGCAGGCAAGCTGCAAGGAGAGAAGATTTAATGACCTTGTTCTAACTTCAACTGAAAATTAAAAAAAAAAAAAAAACACAGACAGACATCTCTATATCTTCTTGTGTTCCACAGCTACAAGCGCAGAAATCAATCCTTTCAACATCTGAATAGGATTAAAAATTTGCCCTTACTCCCCGCCGTCACCAGCACCTCTCTTTGGTAGGCGTTAGTGAGTAGTTTCTGGTAACTTGTTGTTTGGGCAAAGGGTCGTTCGTTTGCCCGAAGGGTTGAGTGAGGCAACTGCACTTTTGACAAGCGGAGCAAAGCCGTCAGGCTCCTTTTGCCTGTAGGCAACTATACTTCATGTTCCTGGTGCCACATAATACTCGACATTTAAGACCCTCAGTGCCTGCACATAAAACTTTACTATGATAATAGCGATAAAGCGGCTGAGTGTTGTATTTGGGAGTCTCTTTTATTCCTCTCTCCTAGTTCGTCTCCGTGCTCGGTTTGGCCTGAAGGATCTGACTTGAATTAAGGAGAGGAGGAGACTTAGCCCTGAATTTTTATGAATTGAGGAGACCTGCCTTGCAGATTAAGATCTAATCATGAACCTTATTCAGGCTGTGAGGTCTTTCACTGGCTCACTCCTTAGATGCCAGGCAGAACTTACGCAGAGGAGAAGGAATAGGTGAGGGATAGTGTCAACAGAAGAGAAGGACCTTCTGTTCGTGATCTGTGCAATTACTCGTCTTCTCACAAAGATCAGTAATGCATTGATGTGTATGGATCAGTAATGCGTTTCCTACAGAAAAAAAAAAATAGCGCTAATAGTATGGACAAAGCGGTGTTTGTACCGAGGAGGAGATCACGTGATTTCAGACAAATCCAGCTGAGCTGCGTCGTCGCTGGTGGTGCTCTGGTCTATCCTGCGGGCCCAAGTCGGTCAGGCCGGTGGCTCCCGGGAGGAGACGCAGTGATGCCGTGGCAGTGTGTCCCCTTTGGGGAGCACGGGCTGCACGCTGCTGCAGGGTGCGGTGGAGGAGCGAGTGACGGGGGCAATACGTCTGTCTTTCCTAAGCAGTCCAACTTGGTGAGAGCTGAGGTGATAACGCTGGGCCCCTGGCTCTGTCAAGTCAGTAGTGCTTTGTCCACGCCGTTCCCCTCCCCGGTGCGCTTCCACGGGCTGGCGTATCCCACCGGGCCTCCTTTGGCAGCAGGAGTTGGACCTCACGGTGTCAATGCCTCGGGTTCTTAAATGCATGCGTTCTTTTTTTCCCGCCTGATGGACACGTGGTAGCTGTCCTGCCCTCCGACTGTACCCCAAGCCCTGGAGAAGGCGGGCTGATTCGCCCAGCAGTCTTTTGATGCTAGACACGGTGGCACCGAGTCTGTCTCAGCAGGTGTAGGGACACAGTGGAAACCGAGCTCATGGCTTTTTCTCCTTCTGCCTTCCTCCATTTAAAAAACACCCGTTACTGGGATATGCCACCACCAAGGCCTTGTCACTTCTGTTAGCTGAGTAGGGAGAAAAAGCCATGGTGAGTCATGCTTTTAATGTGGAGATTAAAATATTAGTCGTGAGCGTGTGTTGGAGACAGCACTTGTGCTACTGCTGGTAGAAAGCAACCGGGAGGGAAATCCTTCTGGGAAGAAAACCATGTTTCGCAGAGTCTCTGGGATCTAACGTGCTTCCCATGAGGAAGTTATGTACCCAAGCCTACAGCAGAGACTAGGAAGAGTACATGGATGCTGTTTGAAGTCTTTCAATTCAAAGTGTGGGGGAATAGATTTCCTCTGAGCAAGAACAGACATTCCACACCAGGGTTCAGAAATGGTGCCTGCCTGCATGAAGGCCTCCAGCTCCTTGCGTCACTTCCAGCCACCCGATTCCTCTGTAATTGTCCGGAGCGCACGTTTCTCTCCAGCTTTTAGCAGTTGATAAGACAGCTGTTTAAAAAAAAAAAAAACCAAAGAAATACCTACAACCCAAACAAAATAACCCTCCCAAACAAATAAACCCCAAATTGCCCTGTTGTTCTCGGAGCGTCCTGGGACTGCTGTAGGATATACGTGATGGAGAGGCTGCGTAGTGGTTTGTGGTGTGGTTAAAGCATGATGAAGAGACAGCTCGCGCAGAGGGGATACAAGTCCACCGATGAAATGTAGCTCCAGTGCATAGCTGTATCCTTGTGATGAAGAAAAAAGTGGACACCAGCCACGAGCTGCGCCACCAGCCCGCATGGTAAACAGTCGGTGTCCGTGCCGACGCTGCTGTGTCTAGATTGCTCAGCGTGGGTTCCAGGGCTTTTCATATCTCAGCAGGTAGAGTCGCCCGAGGGATGACTGGCAGGGCTTACCGCCTTGCTCAAACCTCACACAGGAGTTGCTTTTGACCCACCGCCGCCTTTGGTGCTGAAGCTGTCGCATGGCGTGCTTTCCCGTGCTTATGGAGGAGTAGCTCTTGATGGTGGCTTAGGCCGGGACGCATGAGAAATCGGCTCTGGTGATAGCACGGGCTGAGGCGGCGGGGCTTGGATGGGGCTGCCTGCCGCAGGTTGCAGCCGCTGCCACAGCCATCCCATCGGTGCCGCCAGAGCAGAACGCAGAAACCCACAGCAAAACACGGCCGGAAAGATGCTCCAGGGAGCATCAAAGTCCGCCCTTCCCTCGGGGCAACATCATTTGTATCCGCTCTTTCAACAGATGTCGGTGTAACCTTGTAATGCAAACCCTCAGAGCTGGTATTCCACAGCGTCTGGGAAGTCAGCGCAAGTCTGTTACGACCCCGAGCGTTAGAAAGCTTTTCCTAAAGTCTGTCTTAAATATTCCTTGCTGTAATTTAAACCCACTATTATTAGCTCTTGAGTACTCCTACAACTACAACCTTCCATTTTTCATTAAGAATAACTGTTGCAAATACTTGCTCCTTATTAATAAGTGGCTTGTTCAGTGTTTCCACGTAGAAAAATGCTTCGTGCCAGGCGCGCCGACATGAATTTCAGATGAAGTCATTAAGTAAAATGGGGGAAGGGTTCGCGGGATCTGTCTGAAGCAATCTAGAGTAATCAGTATTAGTTAAAAAAATATGCGAGGCCATAGAAGCGCTGGATGATAGAGCCATTTAGGCAATAGCAAAGCAGAAAGAAGACATCTGCCAGTCTTTTGATGTAATTGCGCAGACCGCTGTCAGATTTTTCATTGCCGGAGTGGGGCAGCAAGAAGGAGGTGAAGGGGCTGATGAGCTGCAGGAAGAGGCAGTTTCGGGAGGGTTACCTTACCTTGGGAGCCTGATGGTCACTCTTGAGTTTCTGTTGCTAGAAGAGTCCTCCAGCACGACTCGCGATGCTCCTCGAGGGCAGGGACTGCCAAGAGCAGACGATTCACACGCGTCTCGCTTGTTTCTGGCTCTGCAGCCGGGATAGCGTGCTAAACATGAGTGAAACCAAAGAGCGCGTGAAGAGGCCTAGAAAGGTTTTTTACCACCTGATACAGCCATTGGGAGCTGTGACTTAGGCAGCTAGCGATGGCGCTTTAGCATTCGCTCTGGATCTACAGAATTCTGCTGGTGTGACTGAATTACTGATAGCGGCATTTGCAGAGAGGTGCGTTCGACTGTCTTAGCTCGCATCCCCACTCCCTTTCTCTTCACTGAAATTTGCAATGATGATAGTGAAATACGTAGTTCTTAAATTTTACTTATATTATTCCTTTTGGAATGATCTTGAACCGTTGCTTAGTGGGGAGAGTGAGCAAGAAGGGAACGAATGAAGGGGATGCGTAGTGTAGTTTATGTCCTCACTTGGAGCTAGTCTTGGTTATCGGGATGTAACGTACTCTGTGGCAACCGCTGAATGGATTATAATATACAAAGTCCCTCTGTTTGCTCCTGTTTCCGCTGCACTAGGGGGCAAAATGGTGGAGGACCCACCGTTTGGGTCCTGTTCCCAGGCAGCACGGTTAAAGTGACACCCAAGACACTCGCTAGCCTCATTCACCTGCACTGCTAGGTGCTGAGTTTATAGTTTTGTGATCTATGACTACGTCTCGTTACGCTGCAATCTGTTCTGCTGCTGCTTCTGGACTTTTCACCTTGTTCTCTAACCTGAAATGGCTGGTGTCTGTGTTCAGGATCTGCGTATTCTGAAAAGAAAACTCCTCGTGGCTGTAAGAGGACCTTATCTCAACCATCAAAGGTAAGGGAAATCACCGGAGTGCTGGCTCTGAGAAGCCTGAGGTGGGGCTGGATCGTCTTCTTTTTCTAACAAGATCATTTCTATATTAACCTGAAAAGTCAATAGGAATCCATGTGGGGTTGCAGCTCTCACAGAGCAGGTTGGGGGCAAAGCAGCTCGCTTTTTAGCAGAGCTAAGGATAAACGGTACAGGAAAATAAACTGGAATTTGGAGAGCAAAGGCTAAGTGTCACAGAAGGATAAGCACACTAAAGCAGGTCGAAGGAAGTAGGAGATGAGAAAGTGGTTGTGGGGAGGTGCCCGGAGCACGGAAGTATGGGGACTGCGGGAAGGATGCTGCAGAGTTTCTCGCCGCCGGCCCAGGAGCCCGTGCGTTTGCAGCAGCTGCTGTAGAGCGGAGCGGGAAGGATTAGGTACGGCTAACCCCGCACTGAACTCCAGGCTGTTCGGCTGCAAGGCTTTGACGTGTGCGTTTCAACGTTCGGGTGTTAATTGTAAGGTGGCTGGGCTGCATCGCGCTGCCAGCCTGCTGGGCGGTGTTGCTCTTAGGCGACGTGTTTATCATTTCCTTGCAGAGGTTTATTATTTCACAGTGGAGAAAGTAGCACCTGCTCTGGGATTTTAAATAAGAAGATGTGCTCTGGCAAGACACGAAGTGTTAGCTGAATGTGTAAAGAAAATTAAGTATTCTTCAGCTGTGTGGAAGAAGGACTGTTGGTCATTAACCCTCCTTTATACCGGCCAATCTACCCGGCACTCAAGCGGCCATCAAAAGGTAAAGCGCGCGTTGTGCTAACGAGATGCTAAGCTATCGTTAGGGACGTTGTTTCTGAGGGAACTAAACTGCACGTTAAGCAGATGAATCTTGGATATTTCTGAAGGACTGNACGTACTCTGTGGCAACCGCTGAATGGATTATAATATACAAAGTCCCTCTGTTTGCTCCTGTTTCCGCTGCACTAGGGGGCAAAATGGTGGAGGACCCACCGTTTGGGTCCTGTTCCCAGGCAGCACGGTTAAAGTGACACCCAAGACACTCGCTAGCCTCATTCACCTGCACTGCTAGGTGCTGAGTTTATAGTTTTGTGATCTATGACTACGTCTCGTTACGCTGCAATCTGTTCTGCTGCTGCTTCTGGACTTTTCACCTTGTTCTCTAACCTGAAATGGCTGGTGTCTGTGTTCAGGATCTGCGTATTCTGAAAAGAAAACTCCTCGTGGCTGTAAGAGGACCTTATCTCAACCATCAAAGGTAAGGGAAATCACCGGAGTGCTGGCTCTGAGAAGCCTGAGGTGGGGCTGGATCGTCTTCTTTTTCTAACAAGATCATTTCTATATTAACCTGAAAAGTCAATAGGAATCCATGTGGGGTTGCAGCTCTCACAGAGCAGGTTGGGGGCAAAGCAGCTCGCTTTTTAGCAGAGCTAAGGATAAACGGTACAGGAAAATAAACTGGAATTTGGAGAGCAAAGGCTAAGTGTCACAGAAGGATAAGCACACTAAAGCAGGTCGAAGGAAGTAGGAGATGAGAAAGTGGTTGTGGGGAGGTGCCCGGAGCACGGAAGTATGGGGACTGCGGGAAGGATGCTGCAGAGTTTCTCGCCGCCGGCCCAGGAGCCCGTGCGTTTGCAGCAGCTGCTGTAGAGCGGAGCGGGAAGGATTAGGTACGGCTAACCCCGCACTGAACTCCAGGCTGTTCGGCTGCAAGGCTTTGACGTGTGCGTTTCAACGTTCGGGTGTTAATTGTAAGGTGGCTGGGCTGCATCGCGCTGCCAGCCTGCTGGGCGGTGTTGCTCTTAGGCGACGTGNCGGCTAACCCCGCACTGAACTCCAGGCTGTTCGACTGCACGGCTTTGACGTGTGCGTTTCAACGTTCGGGTGTTAATTGTAAGGTCGCTGGGCTGCATCGCGCTGCCAGCCTGCTGGGTGGTGTTGCTCTTAGGCGACGTGTTTCTTTATCATTTCCTTGCAGAGGTTTATTATTTCACAGTGGAGAAAGTAGCACCTGCTCTGGGATTTTAAATAAGATGTGCTCTGGCAAGACACGAAGTGTTAGCTGAATGTGTAAAGAAAATTAAGTATTCTTCAGCTGTGTGGAAGAAGGACTGTTGGTCATTAACCCTCCTTTATACCGGCCAATCTACCCGGCACTCAAGCGGCCATCAAAAGGTAAAGCGCGCGTTGTGCTAACGAGATGCTAAGCTATCGTTAGGGACGTTGTTTCTGAGGGAACTAAACTGCACGTTAAGCAGATGAATCTTGGATATTTCTGAAGGACTGTTCCTGAAATTGCCGAGAGGGGAAAATGTGGTTTTAATTGCCGTCTTTTTATGCTCATGAGCGTCGGGACCAGAAGCCGGGGAGTGCGTTTGTCCGATCCGGTCACCCGCCTGCCCTCTGGCAAGGCCTGCGCAAGGTGCAGAGCAACAGCACAAAGTGTGAAAGTCAGGAGATGTGAACTTGGTGTCTTGTCAGCTGTAAACTTGATCTGACCCTGGGAAAGTCACTCAGACCGGGTGCCTGCATCTCCATCGGCTGCTCAGCGCTGCTCGTTTCACGGCACCGCTGCTGGAGGAGAGGCCTGGGGATGAGTCCGCTCTAGTCTTGCCGTTGCTTATGCAGCTGCTCCATGCATATTACACGACCTGTTGTTTTCAAGCGAAAGCTTTCCTTTTCGTAAAGTATAAAGGTTGAAATCTTACAGACTTGCATCTGACAGAGAGGCAGGAAGCTGAGTATAAACCTTCCTTTGGGCAGCCGGAATTTTTTTTAGAACCCAAAAGAACCGTTAAAGCTATGTTTGAAAAAACAGAACAAACCACCGAAACAAGCCAAGCCAAGTGTCCATCCGCGCTTTTCCTCTTTGACCACCCAACAAGCGTCCTGCAAAAGGCAGGGCCAGTTTGAGAGCAAAGTAGAATTTGATGGTGCAAAGAAAATTTCCAGATATGTGCTATGTGAGCATCCGAAGCTTCAAAAACAATTAGCTGATGAGCAGATACCCAGTAAGTGCCACTGACAAATGCCACCATCTGACTGGTCTCTACTTCTTTTTTTTTTCGTCCTCCTAGATGAATGAAGAGAAAAGCTGGACTGAAAACAGTACGAGGATTGCAAATTCTCTCAAGGCATGGCCCTTACTTGGAGTAATCAGGTTTTATTTTGGGGAGAACTCCATGCAGAGAGTATTTTTCAGAGGGTTCCAGTCACCTAATTAAACTTAGCGATACGACAACAACAACAAAATGCATCAGCCCTGGAGCAGACCAGAACTTTGGAAGGCAGCCAGATGAATCTACTAAGAACAAATGGAGAAAATTCCCATGCCAGGCTTATAAACTTCAAAAGTCCAGATGGGGTAGCGCTCCGGCGACGGTTGCTGCTGCGCGGGCAGGGCAGGGCAGACCCTGGCAGGACGGCGATGTCCAGTTTACTCTTTTCTTTTGCTTACTTCTCTCCTTTTCAAAACAGCGACCGCTCGGGTAACCACCCGAGATAATGCTCCTGCCTTGATTTTTATTTTCAGATCTCCACTTCCAGTTCCACCGTCATTTCAATCCTCGCCTCATCAAGTGGGGCGCAGCGCCTTCGAACCCGGCAGGGTGGCTGGTTGGTAAGATGGATCTGCAGTGACCGTGCTGCCTCGGCTGCCTGCCCTTGACCCATGTGAGTTTTTGCTGGAGCATGGCCTGTGAGCAGTTTTGAAGAGAACTTTCCGCGCAGGCTTCCGCTCATACCTAACCGTGTTAATTAAAAGGAAACCTGTAATGTAGAAAGCTACCTGCTGGTACCAGCCTTGCCCATCAATTGGGGTTAACCTGTGCCAGTTCAAAGATGCTGCCTGTGGATGGTGTCTGCCAAGAGCTGTAAAGGATTTTTTCTTTTTTTTTTCCGTCTCTGTTCTAATTGTAGTAAGAAATTTTGGTAGTACACCTATTAAGATCACCTCAGCTCTCTGTCCTAAGCAGTTCTTAATTGATTATAGTGTTACCAAAGCACGACTATTTTGGCTGAAATTTTCTCTCTGCGCTATCCATCTCACCACGTCATTATTTCTAGGTTTTCATCCAAAAACGCGTCCAGCCTTTTCCAGGAACAAGACTAGGAGGACAGCATTGCTTTGCATTAAAACAAACCACCAGACACATCCAGGCAGCTGCCTTCCCTGTGGGCTCGAGTGCCCCACATGCTTGGAAGCCAGTTTGGGGATTTGGCAGATGAGCGGCCTTCGGGCTCATGAGTGAGCGTTTCCCCTTCTGTGAGAAGTTGCCCAATTCTAAGCCATATCACGTGTATGCAGCAGCGACTTCAAAGGGTTTTTTGCTGAACATTGAGGTTTTCTGTTCACCGAAAGGCTACACCTGCCCCATGGCTTGCTGCTGACCAGCCTGCTGGTGAGCAGAGCGAGCGAAGATGGATATGCTGTGCACTGGTTAGAGACAGGAGAAGAGACAGGTCAGGGGGAGTCAGGCAAGTAGGTGGAAAAGTAGGAGGGTCTGTGCCCAAGAAAGCATTCCATATCCTATGCCGTCTGGAGAGGAACCCATGATTGCCATCAGCTAGGATCTTAGTCTACTCTGCTGCCGGAGATGGCAGCCTGGCTCTCCCTCGATCCTTCGGCATGTTGCTACTGGACAATCCAGGAAAAATAACCCAGATTTTCCCCTGGATCAGCCTCCTGACCCAGCTCCCCATGGGGCGATGAGCATTCATGGGGTTTCAAAGGAAGCAGGAGTAAGGGACAAGGAGGGCCATGCTTCGCTGCAGGCAGGTGCCCTGCAGAGCTTGCTGGCGGCTGACTCCGTCTACACCCCACTGGCACTTTGCTTTGTTCCTTCTCTCGCTGAGCCATACAAAGGCCAGCGACCGCTACGCCTGTAAGCTGCTGTGTTTGCCCAAGTAAAGGAGGTCTGCAAGGCAGGTTGGGAGGCTAAGCGTGTAGTTGATCCCTGAGGGTGACAATGTGAGATCGCTGTATGGTACCTCTGTTCTGTTGGGTTTTTCTAGAATTTCTTCTTGCAGTGAATTTTGATTTTGACTTACATACGAAACATACATAGAAAAGATCATTTGTTGAGACTGCAGGTAGTTTTGACCATGGTGGACCTGCTCTGAGAATGAAAGGGGTTATAGAGGGATGAAAGTTGCCGCATCCCTTCTTGTTCGTCACAGAGGCCATACTCTATGGAGTGATGGAGCGCACAGGGAGAAAGAATCTAATGATACGATTTAAGCAATTACCTTCGTTGGTATAGTGATTTTTTCTCTCCCCCCGCCATTGGATTCTTGAAGAATATCTCCTGATTTATCTTAATTGAAGCAATACTTTTATTTAAACATCAGAGTCCTCTTTTTACATTTCCAAACTACTCAGCCTTCTCAGTACCTTCTTAGAAGCTCACACAAAGATACTGCTTTCATTTGTGCCTCAGTTCTTAAAGTGAGAAGGGGATCCTGTTGGGAGGTGATGTCCTTTTGTCCAGAACACGGGGTCCTGATATTATTACTCCTTTGTCCTTCTGCGTGTACCCTGAGCAGATGAGATTTTACCTCGTGTATCCTGCTTTGCTCAAGTGCATGTGGGTAAAGGAGAAAATTAGATAAAAACTTTTTTTGCTACGTCTATGTTCTTTGTATGTAGAAGACATAAATAAAGACAGTCTCTGCCCTGAGGAGCACTGAAAACCCCTCTGAAGCAAGGTCACGCTGGGTTGTGTGTGTGAATTTTGCCCTGAGATCAAGTATCTTTGATAAATGCGCAAAATACTCTCAGACTGCTGCAGTGTACGCTTTGTGAGGTGACCCGTGAAGGTAACTCAAACTTCATCGAGCGAGAATGGTGGTGCTTGCTTCCTTAGTGGTATTTCCTGTGGAATATATTGTACCAGGGCCTGGTAGCGACAGTTAGCTGAGCGGTTTTCAGATAAGAGGATGGTGTTGGCTTGACAGAGAAAGCCTTCTGGGGCTGGATTCCTGGGTTCTGAGATTACTTTTCTTCCAATGGTGAAGAAGAAGAAGATGCCCATTTTGGTACTGTTGTGCTGGAATTGCTGTAGTCGTGCTACTTTTCCCTGAAAGTTGCCCAGTTTTGACCAGTGAAACAGAGTAGATACCGGCAAACCTGGTCCCACCACTTATCTGTGGCTAACGTGGGTAACAGCCTCTCCATCAGCTCACTGTCAAGGACATCCAGTGTGAGAATCTTTTGGTAGAGAAGTCTGAGCTTACAGAGTCCAAAAGAAGTGCTGCTGCCTTTGCAAGATCTTGCTCTTCTTACAGAGCAGAATCTGAAGTTGTGCCTTTCTAGGACATGTTGTAACGCCTGTGGGAGGAGACGTGGGCACGGTATGTAGGCACTGGGTGGAAACTCACCTTCAAGGACGGGGATAAATGAAAAAAGGTTTCAGAGCGCTCATCGTGTTTTGTGCTGAGCAATTTGAGAATCTGTCCGTTGGAGTCATTACAGGAACTCCTTGGGGTTGCAAACAGTTTACAAAGAAGTGCCGAGTCTCTTACTCAAAGCCATCCTAGTGTTTTGCTTTAAAACCTGAACGGTTCTTCACATCTTCCTTTTGCCACCATTTCCTCCATGGGTAAAACAGAAGTGTGTGCTCTGACTGTTGTAAGGCACTTGTCACTTGTGAACTGTTGACGTTTAATGAAAGGTGTGAATTGTTAATGGAATCTAGTCCCATTAGGTCACAACAAAATTAAAAACAGTGAGGTTAGATGGGAGGGGAAAAATAACAGCATTATTGTCTATCAGTTGGCAATGAAACTTGCCTTGGAGTTCCCAGTCGGCCACCTTCCGCTGGTAGGTTCCCCTTTCCATAGACAAAAAGAATGTAGTTTAGCCCCAGGATCTTCTGGATCGTAAGGATGTCTGTCTCTTCAGGCTTCCTTGGTAACAGTGAAGACCCACAGGATTTTTGCTTTATTTTTGGGGCTACGTCAGGGTATGGGGCCTGCATTGCCCCTAAGCCTTAGGGGGTACTGGCTACCGTTGAAAAATGCGAATTATTTGCTTGTATTTTCCCTAGAATGTTTTTCCATCAAATGCAATTAACTACAGTATCTCAAGGAAGTGCCTTATTGCATGAATAACGTATGTTAAGGGGAGAAAAATACTTGTTGTTCACGTGCCAGTGGTACGTATGCGGCCTTAGTATTGAGGCCTAAACTTTGAGAACGCAGTGGTTTTCTTTGCTACGTAGTCATATGCAGGTAATATTTAATTAATTGGAATACAAAGGACAAGCCAAAGTGGGAGAATGGGTGGACAATGTTGTATTTTGATAACGTCCAGAAGATGCCCTGTTTGAGAGATGTGAATTTATGCATTGCATTCCAGGCTCCTGCTCGGAGGAGAGTGAATATTCGTCAGGATTAGCAGCATCTTCTGCATGAGAGGTGCCAAAACAGGCGGTCAGCCTAATGAAACGTTTTCCTGTTGTTTTCTGGTTTGGGACTCATTCTGTAAACTCAGTGCACCTTTTAAAAGCTTCTTATTTATTTATGTGATATGCCAGTTGTCTCCTGAGGTCTGTAGATCCAAAAAGATGGACAGTCATTTCACTCTACTCGGAGGTGGTTTGATACTACTATAAGCGGCGTTACTCCTAATTTGCCTCTGGCGGGGCAAGTTCCCCTCTGTCCGTCCAGGGCAAAAGAGATTTAGTTTGGCATTGCCCCTTTGCTTTCATTTCCACGAATTTCCAGTATGTCTCAAAAACCTTGGTTTAGAGATAAAAACAGTAAATTAAAAATACGTATACTAGTCTTGCATACCCTGCCTTTCATGGCGAGGGGGGAGATAACTGATTTATAAGAAAAACTCTTGGTTTATTCATACCAGTCAGTGTGGTGAAACCAGAAAATCGATCGTGAAAGTGAACTTCATGTCCCTCGGACTTTGTGACCCAGTACGGAATATAATCCGTCAAGAAAGAAGATCAGTTTAACAGGCTTTAGATTTCGGAGCATGCCGAGCCTGTAATTACTATCCCGTTTTTGAACGTGATTTGTTTTGTTCATCGGTTATTTTTGTGTGGTGTGCTGTCAAAGCTGTGACAATCTAAGCACGTAGGTAACCTGAGGCTTGTAGAGGTAATGTATTGTGTTAAACCAGCAAATATAGCTGGAAAAGTCAAAGATGCTTTCAAACACGCAGGCAGCACCTAATTACCGTTTGTGTGCCCCAAACGCAAAGCGTGCCCCGAAGTTGCTTCTCCCAACTCTACTGTTTGGTCTAATCTGAGATAGTCTGACCACAAACCCTGTCTTACCCTGTCCTTCGCTGGTACCTACAGGCCACAGGAACGTTGCCGGATTCTGCTGGCTAAGGTGCACGGCCTGCCTCTGCTCACTCATGTATTTTTTCTAAGAACAAATGAACAAAATGGATTTTTCACTGAACAATTTTTTTACAGGTGAGGTGGGAAGCCTCGAAGCAACCAAGATACTACTCAGTTTTGTTGGGAAAATAATCTTCTACCCTGCTGCTGTAGCTGTTTATAACCACTTTTTACGACGAGTCCATTTTTTAATATTAGATTTTGAAACCTTCCTGGTTAAAATCAAATTACTTTAATGAAGTTTCTTTTTACTGCGTGTAGCCTAATTGTTGGTAATTGAGACAAGACATTTGGAAGCGGCTATTATCTCGTAATTGACCGTGTCAGTTTTGTTAAGCCTCCATAGCTTTAGCTTATCGCACCTCTGTATCCACCAGTCTCAAGTCATGCATTAATTCTTACAGGGGATTTTGTTTTCACGACTCTTCACTAATACAGCGCTCATCAGACTCTACATGGAGATGTTCTTCTGAGTAGGAACAGAGACGCAGACAGCACAGTAATATTACGGGTTATGTACAGATAAAAGGGGTTTGCCTTCTTAGAGTCATAGAATCGTTTTGGTTGGAAAAGACCTTTAAGATTAAGTTCAACTGTTCTTCTGGGTCTGGTAGCAGATCTGTGCTGTACGCCAGGAGCTGTAAGTGCGGTATGTCTAGAGGATAATCAGGATTCACTCAACGAAGGGTGAAATGAGTTTCAGGGTGAAACTTACCCCTTTGAGACACGGTCTGGTCTGGACTCTGTTCTGAGGCCGTGTCCAGGAGTATAGCCGAAGTTCAGTTATCTGTTTCGGTTACACTTTACCTGCATCCAGGCAGTCCTTTGGTGATGAACAGCGTGGACTTTATAAAAAGGGATTTTTCTCTCCTAAGAACTGCACGTAACCCAGAGAGGCAAAAATGTATATTCAGCAGGAGTTTGATAAAGCACGGCAGCTGGTCTGGCAGGAGGGGCCGAGCGCTCTCCGCCTCGAGGACCGGCAGCAAGCAGCGGCTGCTGCTTGTCTGACTATGGTGCTGGCTGAAATCCGTGTCCACATGGCAAATCTGATCAGCAGAAACCTAAACGGGACTGAACGCCTGCCTTCAATGAGCTGGCCTTGCTCAGACCTGAAGTAAAGCCCAAGACCAGGTGAATTGGATTACTCTTTGGCTTACTCTTCTGTTGCTTATATCAGCATTAAACATGTTCACAAATGCCACTACGTACCCAGAGCAATAAGCCATCATGTGAGTAATAATGCAGGACAAGTGGTGTGGTTATGTTTAGATGCCCACATATTCTCCGTGGTTATGACGGGCAAAAAGCCAGATGTCTTCAGCCACTTAATACTGGGTTTCTGGTGTATCGTACGTAACGTTCTTGAGAGATGCTGTTGCTTCATAAAAAGTGAAAGAGTGCTTCATAATTTTTATAGCTCAGCTGACAAATAGGGACACCCAGCTATTCAAAGCTCCCTTTATAGTCCAATCAGTTCCCTGCGACAATGCTTTTGGAAAGCAAGACCTTTTGCAGATGCAGCATTGCATGTGTGTCTCTGGACGAACAAACTGCTGTTACCGTTACAGTCGCCATTCTTAAATCATCTAGATCCCCAAGAGCCTGTGCATCTCTAAGATTTCTCCTCGCTGCCTGGGTCCCGGGTGGCTGCGTGTGGAGGGTAGATCAGTGAAGCGTTTCCCTTCTTGCCTGGTACAAGCCAGATTTTGGATACGGATTTGCTCAATTATAGCTTGAAGTCTCCATGTTCAACATTCTGCTTAGGCACACTGTAGAAACGAAGGAAAGCGGTGAAGGTTTGAGCAGTCCACGCTCTTACTTGGACAAAGCAACCCTGATGTTGAACTCCCTTACTATTACAGCTCTTCGCATGGAAGCCGTAAGTCGTTTTGAGTAATTGCATGGCTGTGGGAAGGAGAAGCCTATCCAAACATTTGCAAAAAGTACAGACTGTATTTTTTCTTGTAAACTTCAAAAACCTGTGATGGGGTTTCTGTTTTTTCCCCAGACAGCTTTGACTTTGCCACATTAATCATTTTACTCATCAACTTGTTTTCCTTTGTCCTTCACTCAGCAAAGTCTTCATAGAACCCTTGCTGTTTATAGTTCCGGTATTTGTTGCAAGGTGAGGAAAATTGCTATTCTTAGATCATAAAACGACAGAAGTGCTGGATACACATGGCTCAGTCGGGGCTTCAGGTTTCCAAGCCAGAGCCGTGGAGCCTGTTCTTCACATGGGGCTCCTAACTAGATGTTGAAGTTAGCGCTAAACGCATAAAACCGCTGTTTACATGCTTGAATATCTGTGGTCTCAATATGGAATTTAAGAAATTCTTCATGTGGTCAATCAGATCTCCATAGGCAAGGCCAGTACCTCGTGTGCTTAACACTGCATGGGTGCTTGGTAAGAGACCAAGAGAGTGTGCAGTTCAATCTCAGTATCTCCTGAAGGCTTATATGTTTCAACTGGAAGCCTATCGTCTCGATATATACGCTTTTAATTCACGTCATTCTTTTAACTCAGTCCTCCAAAACTCAGCTCTGCTGAAATTCAGTTCATTGGACATTCAGTTCATTGGTGTAACAGCGGGGAGGAATTTTTAAGGAATTCAGATTTGAAAGAGGCCGGCAAGTCTGCACTGAAACTTTGACTTTTTTTTTAATGCTCTTGGGAGAGATTAATTCTGCTCAATTGCTTTTGATTCACCTGCAGCACAAAGGGAACTGCAGACACTTTAATAGCCGAAATGAAAAGTTGTTGAGTCACCGTTATACCTCTGTAGTCTTTGTTCACTCGCTATTTTGCAGCTGCTTTTACCGTTATTCACTGAGTTGCCACAGAAATCTCTGACAGTGGCACTTTGAGACTTTTATTTCCCTGGCAGTGGGAGAATTGCAGTGCTAATCCAAATCATTAGTGCCAGCACCGGGGGGGCTTTGCATTTAAAGTGAAGGTTGTGCAGTAGAATTTGTAGCAGCAAGTGACTCTCTCCAAGTGTTAGGGATGGGTATTTTGGGTTTTGAGTGNACTTTGAGACTTTTATTTCCCTGGCAGTGGGAGAATTGCAGTGCTAATCCAAATCATTAGTGCCAGCACCGGGGGGGCTTTGCATTTAAAGTGAAGGTTGTGCAGTAGAATTTGTAGCAGCAAATGACTCTCTCCAAGTGTTAGGGACGGGTATCTTGGGTTTTGAGTATGAAGGTCCCTACACATTTGAATCGGGCTTTAGAGGACTGTGGTGAAATGTGCCTTGTCTGGGTCTTGGGACCTTGGGTACTACCATGTTATAAGTGATTAATAACTCAGCAAGTACATTGTTGTACCTCTGCATTTCAGCTGTAGGAACTGAAGTGGATTCTCTCTTATGTGCAGGCTGTAATTCGTGAGTAGCACCAGATCAAGCTGCATTGTCCCGCTCGTTTCTCAGAGATTATCGTGGAATATGACTTCATGGGTCCTGAAGTACCTTCTACGCTTTCGAATGGTACGCAGCCCGGAGTGCCGAGGAGGAACGGAATTGGCATTTGCTACCTTTACCTTACTACGTCTGGGTAGAAACTGTAGGGGCGTAGTTTTTGGGTCATGAATGGCTTTACCACGTGAGCCACAAGGTTTCCGGTACAGAGGCATGGGCTCAGCTGTTCTAAAAGAATCAGTGTGCCGAGGCCCTTCTAACTTGCCACGCGGTAAGGAAATGACTAAAATAAAATATTCTAGGGGATTTGCCTGATCTGACTGAAACAATAAGGAAAAGTTCATCCTTAATTCTGCTCTTTTTTCCAGGGTGTATGAAGAGAGGAGCAAATCAGAGCAACCGTGTGCTACACAAGGTCTCCCAGTTACCCTCATGGCTGCAGGGAACCATAGCAGCAGCGTTGCACAGTGAGCTCAAAAGACACTTTAAGCAATTTTTTAATGTTCAGATGAGTAAAGATGGATTAAAAAGCCACCATTCTGATCTAGGAGTTTGATAACTAGTGTATTTCATAATCACATTTCATTCCATAATCTGTTTGTGCAAATGTGAGAGCTTAAAGCATGTTGCATCAAGCCAGACAGACCTAGTGCAGCTTTCTGACAAAGCAGGTCAGGAGGCTTGTGCAGGAGCTAGCCTGCTCTTTCCAAAACCAAAGAAGCAAATCAGTACATGCTTTAAACCTAGACACTTCAGAGCAGTTATACCAGTGTCCCACGCACTGGCCTCAGATGCATCAGGAGTTTGGATTCCCTTATGCTACACATAGCTTTTGACCGGGTCTTGAACAAATTTGTATCTGATGCCTCCTTTCCTGGTTGTGCAATGGATGGTGCACAGGATTACTCTTTATTGCTCGAGGGGAAAGGAAAATTATTTTTAGAACGGCGTGTGTATTTGGAGGGGAGGTAGAAGAAGCAAACATTTTTTATTTTTCCCTTTTCGTTCAAATAAGTCCGTTGATGTGATGCTTTCAGTAATGCTTGAGACCCAGGCTTGAGTGTCTCTGCGCTAGCACAGGCGAAACAATGGAATGGATTGCAAGCCTGGATCTCACTTGTGCTCTCCTCTGAGTTCAGAATTAAAATGAACTGTAAACAAAAGTAACAGTGTTTCGCTTACCCGTTTCTCCTGGGAGAAAGAGAAAGAAGAAAGAGACAGCATAATAATGAAAAGAAAACCATGTTTTGAGAATTCTGTCTCATAGCCAGCAGTCTAGTGAATAGTCTTGGAGAGGGGATTTGCTTTCAAGAGCCTAACAGGTTCTTAGCTTGACCACAGGCTTTGTGTTTTACTCTGTATCTCAGGTCTTTTGCAAGCCTACCTCTCGTTGTTGACCACAGCGATGATAGACAAGGGTGAAAAACAGTAGAGTGTGTGAATGTATCGGGCCAGGTTTCTGTCCTTGCCGTGGTGGATGGTGAGGAACTAGCAGCAAGAGGAGGAGGCAATCTACATTGTCATAGTTCGCGTATTCCCCAGGGATCGGTGCTGGGCCTAGCCCTGTCCAACATATTAGTCAACGATGATGCCCTCAGCAAGTTTGCTGATGACACAAAGCTGTGGGGAGCGGCTGACTGCCCGGAAGGCTGTGCTGCCATTCAGCGTGGCCTGGACAGGCTGGAGAGCTGGGTGGAGAGGAACCTGGTGAAGTTCAACAAGGGCAAGTGTAGGGTCCCGCACCCGGGAAGGAACAACTTCATGTCAGTACAGGTTGAGGGTTGACTCGCTGGAGAGCAGCTCTGTGGAGAAGGGCCTGGGAGTGCTGGTGGACAACAGGCTCACCACGAGCCAGCCATGGCCCTTGGGGCCAGCAACATGTTCCACGTGAACATGAGGAAGAACTCCTTTGCCGTGAGGGTGCCCGAGCCCTGGCCCAGGCTGCCCAGAGAGGCTGTGGAGTCTCCTTCTGCGGAGAGATTCAACCCCGCCTGGACGCGTCCCTGTGCCCCCTGCGCTGGGGGCACCTGCTTTAGCGGGGGGGGTGGGCAGGGGGATCTCCAGAGGGCCCCGCCATCCCCTGCCGTGCTGGGATTCTGGGATTCAATACACAATGGACAGCTGATCAGCTCCTTTCTGTCGCAGGAGGTACCAAGGTGTTACTTTGAGTGGATAACTTTGATCCCAGCTCTCTACTAGTGTGAAAGGAAAGAAAAAAGGGCTTAACGAGCGTGTACATGTATTTTAATCCTTCATAAACTGCAGTGATCATATATTGTAGTGCTATCTAAATGCAGTAATAAAAGCATTTGGCCCGTTGGCTCCTTCCTGACCGAGTCGTACGGGAGGATGATGCCGTCAGTCTGTAAGGTCTGGTCTCCCGTAATGACAGCAGGCGATAGACTCTCCTGTTGCTAAGTGTTTGGCTCAGAAAGGATGGGTTTCTAAAGTGCTGAACCTAACACCCTCATCTTTCTCTCGCAGAGCTGAAGAGGAACACAGGCAAGATCACTTTTTTTTTCACCTGCTTTTCTATTTCTGCCTTCTTTGATATCTGAAATTCAGTTTTGAGAACAGATCCTTCTAGAAGTTTGTACGGGCCAGTAGGCACTGGTCACAGCGTTAACGTTGGAAAGCTTCCTTCTAATCCAGTTCGTGCCAAAAGGTGCTTGTTGTTAAAATGCTCAAACACACGTATCTAAAAGCGTAGTGAAATGGTTTGTTCTTAGCACGTGTTATACATCCACTGCTCCTGTGAGCTTTGGCCGGACCTGTGCTTCCACTTTTGTTTATTTAGGAAGCAGTTTTAACGCTTGTCGAGCACATTTCGACTGGAGTGGAGAAGAAAGCTCGTAACCGTCAGATTAGGTAAATTCTTGACCAAAACAAGTGATAGGACAAGACACCAGTGAGTTCTAGCGTTGTTGTGTTTATTAATGGAATTACGTGCTTTAATCAAGAGGGAGCTTGGGCTGCGGGCAGCGGGAAATACGAACTGGTGGACACGGCGTGTTTTAAGTAGCCGTGGTATGAAAGCAAAATTTCGCAAATAAGGTTATTGAAGTCTTAGGTGTTTGTGGGTATGGGTCCTTCAGCTTACAGTATTACTTCCAATTTTATAGCTATAATCCAGAAGCTGGGGAAACCGTGGATGCTGACCCATTAGATACTAGCATTATGTATAACCTGTATTCAGCCTGAAATCTTTTCCCTTAAAAATGAGAACATTAATGAGCACAGGAACGTGAGAAACAGGCATTGAATGTGACGCTTCGTACTGCTTTCTATTTTTTTGTCTTATTTTGCTAGCATCTCCAGCCTCTTATTTATCTGCTTAAAGAATTACTTGTGCACAGGTTCATCTGCCACATTGCATCTGGGAAGGAAAAAAAGGGGATTGATCTGGAAAACATCTGATGCGACACTTAGGAAGCATTTTTTTTCCTGACTAATGTCAGCTAGTCAGCAACATTTAAGCTGTAAGCTGCTAAGCTGACACGCCGAATGGCTCTTTCTAGCTCTTCTTTTCCCAGGTTCCTGCTGGACTTGTAGAACCGCTTGCTGTTCTGCAAGCTTGTTTAATTCCTCACTGTTCCTTCCTTGTTTAATTCCTCACTGACACCCAACGCTCTCAGATTCCCCAAGGAAACCGGTAGCATTTGTAGACTGTCCGGCCGGCCGAGACTGAGGAGGGANTAAGCTGCTAAGCTGACACGCCGAATGGCTCTTTCTAGCTCTTCTTTTCCCAGGTTCCTGCTGGACTTGTAGAACCGCTTGCTGTTCTGCAAGCTTGTTTAATTCCTCACTGTTCCTTCCTTGTTTAATTCCTCACTGACACCCAACGCTCTCAGATTCCCCAAGGAAACCGGTAGCATTTGTAGACTGTCCGGCTGGCCGAGACTCAGGAGGGATGTGTACTTCTCTGAGACCCTCCTACCTGGATTAGATCTCGACGTTCTTTGACTTTGTGGATCGACTGAGTTGAATGCTGTAGTGAGGACGTGTTGACGAAGGCGACTGGGTGACGGAGAGAAAGCGGATCTTCCCTCTGGATGGTTACGGGACTCTTGGACTGGTTGCACGTGGTTTAGTGTCACTTTGAGACTAAAGCCAGGAAACGGGAGAGAGTGCTAACTTCTTAGAAGCCAGTGAAGGAGCGCTGCCTCCGCAGAGCTGCCCTGCTGCGCTTGTTAGTGCTAATTAGTTTGGATCTGCTGAGCTTCCTTGTGATTCGGTCTGTTCTAATTAACGCTTCCCTGTAGATTGCTGCTGAACTCCAGCAATCTCGTTCATTTGTGACACACATTTCACCGTCCCAGGGAGACAAATATATCCTGTTGACAAAGGTGCTGATAACGCTATCGGACTGCGGTTTAATGCGTGTGTCTCAGAGGTGGAGAGAGGTGACAAGACAGCCTCAGTGGGAGAACCGAGTTAAAAATAACACCAAGAATTGCAGCGGCAGTTTGTCTACCAGTTTGAATTGTTTGAGCCCCAGTTTGTGTGATGCTCTGCCTGCTACGGACAATTGTAGGCAGTGTTCATTCCTTCTATCTCTACCTCTTTATCCTATGCAGTAACATAAAAACATACAATTGGTAGAATGAAAAGCTTCGGAATTATATATATATATACTCTTTATATATAAACATACTATATACAGACATAGTCTCTGTCTCCCTATGTAGTCTATAGATACAGTTTGCTTTAAAAATTAAGAAATCGGGAGCTACTCTATTAGTTAAATATAAGCCTTGCAAATAGAACATACCCGAAACTACTGCAAAATTTACATCAGAAGCTGCAGGTTGCAGCAGGTTTTAGAAATAATTTGCAACCGAGTATATAAAAGACCTTTTTTTATTTGGGCTGTGGCGGCTGTCAATGAGGCTGTCGGCTGCGGCGGGGAGAGGAGTAATTGTGAAAGGCAGGCTGACTCCACAGGTACTGATGAAATAGAGGCCTGCGCTATTTCTGAAATTCTGGAAAGTCTTCCCCTGCCACCATAACTTCTCCTGCACCCTCTCCATAAACACAGAGCGTTGTCTACGGGGGCCGAAGCCTCTGTGAAAGTGGAAAGTGCTGGCCCAAGAGATAGGGCGTTCGGTTCCTTCTAGTAGGAGGAGGCACCAGCTAGAAGGCATGGCCCCTCCAGTTTACATGATCTATTCTATGTAAAAGACCGTATCTTATAGTTAAACCTTTGAAGTCAGAAGTTCGTATGGATGTTGATGTGTGCCCTTCGCTCACGTTAAGAGGAAGAACTCTCTCTTGTATTTGTTTTACCTTGCAACTCACGTGCTCGTGCCTGTAGGGCAGCGGTGGGTTTTCCATCCCATCTCCTCACGTCTTCTCCATAATAACACAGGAGAAACCACAGGACACTTTGTGGCATGTTCTGATTGCTGGTTTTGTAGGAAGATGTCTTTTCTTGATGGCTGAGACATTGATCTGTACAGTTCGGGAACAGAGCTTCTCCTCAAACTGATTGAGCCTTCAGGACATTGTCTCCACAGCTGAGACGCAAGCCCGCACGGAGTTAGAGACATTATGGCCGTATTCCCGGAGCCGGGTGACTACTTCACCCACGGTTTGTACCCTAATCTCTCCACCTATATCTAATATTGCC
>VZSC01002793.1:239851-259047 GCA_013398225.1 Steatornis caripensis | reverse complement strand
CCGCCCTTTAGATATTTATAAACATTCATCTGATCCCCTCTCGGTCTTCTCCAGAAGATAACCAAATATAGCAATGTAATGCTAATGTAATTTCTGACAGCTAAATGCATGATTTTGCTAAGTTTAATGATNCACTGAAAAGAGTGTGGCCCCATTCTCTTGGCATCCGCCCTTTAGATATTTATAAACATTCATCTGATCCCCTCTCGGTCTTCTCCAGAAGATAACCAAATATAGCAATGTAATGCTAATGTAATTTCTGACAGCTAAATGCATGATTTTGCTAAGTTTAATGATGGTTATAAATCAATCATTTGTTTTCAGACTTTGACGCCTATACGGTTTGCATGTAAGTGAAAGGCTTTGGAGCTGTCAATACAGGGCAGAGAATCTTCTGCACAGTAACATCTCTACAAAAAGTAGGGATAATAACGGTGTGAAGTAGATCACTTAACCTAAATTACAGCCTTATGTCAATACTCTTACTTAGAATTGAAGTACTCTTGTCTTTAAGTAAAATTACTTTAAGAAGGAAGCAAAGTAAGTTTTCCTGCATGTTATTATTTCATGCACTTTGTGATAGGGCTTACCTGAATGAGAAGTATGTTGGTTTACCTGCAAGTAGGCCTTTACTGAGTGAGCACTCATACATTCATTCATGAGCACAAGCAACCCTGCACTGTGTGGGAAAGCGGGAATATATTTGCATGCTCAGTGCCTCACTTTGTAAACACAATCTGTAGGCGGTAATTTAAAATTTTTCATTTTCATCTCTTACTTTGAGACAATAATTGTTTTTTTAGAAGTCTTACCCAGATAGTCATCCAAGGAGAACTTGTCATTATCCCATATTTGAATGGTCAGTTTGGGTGGGATTCTGAATTCTGTCTTGTCAAGACTCCAAAAATGTTCCTAGAATTTTAAAAAACAAAACCCAAGCACCTTTTAAAAATTACTTACGAAAATTCAAAGCTGTGGTCTGTTACTACTTGTGAATTCTGGGGTTGGTGGAAGTATTAGGGATCTAATCTTGCTCTTGCTAAGAGGACACTGCTGTTGTTGCCAGTGTGTCTTTCCTGGTTCAAAGGCAAAATTGAATTTGTTTGTAATAGCAGTTTGAGAAAAGTATGCAGAACCGAGCCAAACCGACTCTTTCAATATGCAGGTGCAAAATTATCAGACTAATGACAATCTATCTGTATTCTAGGTATTGAAATTTTTAGAAATATTTACCTTTTTGGAAACTACACAAAGCTGCTCCGCTGGAAGATAGTCAAAAGGAAAAACAAATCTCCAGTTAAAGTTCCCTTCACCATCCAATGACCGGTAGTGAACATCGGTTTTCTGCTTATTTTCTTCATTACCAGGCATCCATCTGAAAAGAGAGAGATGTGTCTGGTGTTTGCTGTGGGACTACACTGGTGCTTGTTTGTACTGTAACCACATGAACTGGTCATGCTTTATCTCATAATACTTCTGTCCTTCTCTGAGGTTAGCATGATTTCAGAGGCTGTGGTGTGCATTAACTTGGCTGAACCAAATCATCTTCAGAACCCATGGTCTAGGCATTCCCAGGACATTCTGAACATCATTCATTTGTAAGTGTTACATGACAGAGTGCTCCTACCCCTTCACGTAAATGTCACTCATTTCTTCCCCTGTGATGCTTTTTTCATCCAGAAGGACATCTTTGGTGTTCCAGACAATCACCCGCAAGATATACCTAAGAAAGAAGATGTTTGGGGAAAAGGAGAATTGAATTGCCTTTGTCAGGGCTGCCAGATGGTGTGTAGTATATATGCATACTCACTTCTTGGCTTTTCGGGGAGTGATGTTGAAGGGAGGACCTGGAGGCCCTAAGGTTTTGGGGAAAACGTCAACCCACATCTGGAGCTTTCCCTATAGCAGCGAAGACGACAGATGAGAGATTGTGTTTGTTGCATACAGGTTTGTCATGATAATTCCATGGAACTGCTTGTTGACATGCTTAGTACTAATTTTAGTCACAGAGCAGAGCTCACTCATGTTACCAATGTCAAAACTTCTGCAGACTTCAGATAGGAGCAACCCTAGTCCCTCATCCTATATAAGCTGCTTCAAATGAATAATGCCAAAAATTCAGAAGATGGTCAGGATTTTAATTCCTAGTGAATTCAGTGCAGGTTAGGTGCCTGAATAGCTCTCATTCTGTAGGTCCAAGTTTCTGTTCTCTCAGAGGTGGTATTAAGCACAGTGTCATACATGTGGCTGATAGTTTGCAGCTAGTGGCTTAACCCAGTGTAGATGCTCAGTGCCCTTAACTAGACTGAAGATAACCACTGCAGATTTTATACTCTATTTCAAATGCAAGCCCCTTTATTTTTGCAGTAAGTTTTCTGGTTGCTGCAGAAACTTTTTTAAAAAAACAACCACTGGTGAGTTAGTAAATGCTAGAAAACGAATGTTAGCCTTTGTTCCTCTCTAACAGAGAGGTTCAATACAAGACTTCATGTTAATACTAGCAGCTCTGGACCTTGCAGAGAAATTACAAGTTTGGTCTCATTTGTTGGATGTAGCTAGGAAGCTCTTGAGCCACGCTGTCTCCTTTTTATTGTTGGTGAGGTATTAAACACATATTCCAGTTTATTTCAGTAACAAAGTAATAAATAAATATTTCCCAATTTCCACTCTGTCAGTGTTTAAGGTGTCCATTTGGAGGTCTTAATGGCAAAACATAACTGTCTTTTGTTATGTTTCTAGACTAACCTGCTTTAGTTTCTCAGCCAAGTAATGTTAATTTGTAGCCCCTTCCCCCGAGTGATACCACCACTCTACTGACAACATGATATAAATGCAGGAATGCTCCGTTTCTGCATTCAAGAAACTGGAAGTAAACTGTTTTGTAGTACCTGGGAGATGTTGGGCTGGAAGGTGCTGTATAAGGTCCTTGTCTCCACATGTTCGGGTACCAAACCCTGGGTTCTGAGGATATGAAGGGCTAGCCGCTCTTCACCTGGACCAAGATGCTGATGCAAAATTTTGTTAGCTTCTGAAATAAAAGAAATGGAAAAAGGATGGGGCTCATGAACCAGAATTTGCATTTGAACTTTTTAAAAAAATTAAACCCAGATGTTTAAAATTGAGCAGAAAACTGTGCTCAACATTAAAAAGAATCTAAAGATTTTTTTATCATTTTCCATAAATAACTGACAAGTTTTATTTTTGTATCAATATGAATTTAAAACAGAAATATCAAATAAGTGAACAAGCTCACCAGCTTCCTCCAAAGTATAGTCTCGTCCCCCGTAGTTAATCTTCCTGCCATTCTCAGAGAGGACAGGAGGAGCATAGCCTTTAAACCTGGCTACGTTTTGCAATAACTGGGTTGGTTTTAGTTGATCACGCCAGGTATTCACACCTGAACTTTTAGGAAAGCAATAGAAACACATACTAAAATTATTCACTGTTTAGGGCATTTACACGTCATGTAAAATGTATTTATTAAACTAATTCAGAAAGGGCAGCACTGTAACTGCCTACACTGAGACCACTTGAGTTTGATACAGTGACATAATTTTGTACCAGCTCAATTACCTTCCGAGACAGAATGCTTCTTTCTTTACATATCAAAATAATTTACATTAACAGATGCTTTCTTATTTATTTCCATAAGTAGGTCAGAAAATTCCGTTACGTGCGTGTTCTCTGGACAGAAATAACACACATCATTACCATATAAGGCAAATATTAAAATGTTTGACATCAAGGTTTCCAGTCAAGGCTCTTCTGAAGACTTTGCAGCTTAAGTTGGAATTCAGATGATAGAGTGAGCCGCCACAGCATCATTTTTTAACCATATAATCAAGATGAAGAAAGCCCAGGTGTTTTACAGAGACTACAGACACAAATTGTCAATAGACAAAGCGACTTACATGCAGTACTGCTGTGGGATGCCACAGTGAGATCCATAACGAGAAAGGAATCTGTTCTCAAGATCAATTATGGTTTCACCCACTTTTTCATCACGTGTCAATGTGTCATAGTCATAGACTGAAATTTTCAGATCCTTTTCTTGAGGCAAGAAGCAGCTGAGTTCATACATTCTAAACATAAAAATGTCCATTTAATGCTGTTGCTCTTTTGAGCAATACTTTTTATTTTTAAACTTAAAACCCCCCACTTTTTAGTTTATTTTTGAGCAATAGCATTTACAAGATATTAAAGGGATGCTTCCAATGCTGAGAAATCTAGTAGTAGTTACCACTCCTGCTCCAATTTCTATTTACACTTATTAATAATTCCATTTGTATTTCGATGGATATTACATCCTTCGTTTCTGCACAATGTATTACTTAGATGTTTTATGTGCAGCAGCTTGAATTGGGACTGAGAAGGAAACTAGTCTAGCTCTGCCAAGCCACTCTGTAAAAAGGATGGTTGTTCAAACCATAGTTTCTGTATGATTAGAAATTTTAATATTTTTACCACAATACAAACACAGAGCCTTAAAAATATGGCTGAAATGTTTAGGTTCTAGGACTAGAAGAGATTATTCTGTCATCTAGGTGTCCTACAAAAAACAGACCTTAGAGTTTTGTCAAATTAATTCTCTGAATTTACTTTCAACATATGCAGCCTCATGGTTTCTACTGCTGCTGAATCCATCACCCTTGAGGTAAGGTATTCCATGGTTAATTATTCTCTGCATCTTTTTGTTTGTTTTATTTCTAGCCTAACTTTTTAACTTTGACTCCCAGAATCATTCTGGAAAAACTTGCAATTCTGAAGGTACTTTGTACCTGTAATCAAGTTTCTTTGCTGCCCATTACTTTGTGTACTCTGAACAACTGAAATGAAATCCTGTAGCACATCATTGCAAAGGATGCTTTCGAAACTCTTAGTAATCCTTCTAGTCCTCCTCTCCTAACTTTCTAATTTATCAAAACACTCTTCTAACTCTGGACACCAAACCAGACCCAGAATTTCAATAGTAATTATAAAGATGATGTAACCTCTCCATTTAGTATTTTTCCAATTAGTATTTTTCTATTCATATATTTCAAAGATATCATTAGCCTTTGAAGGAAAGACCAGTGTACTGGGAATACACGTTAAGCTGATTACTTGTTGTGACATCCAAGTAATTTTCAGAGTTAAAACTTTTTCCATATTCTATAAGCATATTTTGTTATACTTGTATGCATAACGCAGGGCAGTTTTAAGATACATACATTGTTTGACTTTGTGCAATTTATCCACATGATACAGAAAATCTATAGACTAGCCAAACACTTGCGATGCCCAATGATTTCAAAGGGAAATGCCATATGCAACTTCACTCACAATTAACTGTCAGTATATAACTATGAATAGAGCATTGGATATTTCAAATAACGGTTTCTCTTAAAAAATAGGAAAACATTCTAAAATACAGTAAATTGAAAATACAGAAGTTTGTTACCTTCCAAAAATTGGGTTGAGAGTATTAGGCACGTAATTATCTCTGTCTTCAATTACTTTTTTACTTAGGGATATTTTTATATAAGGATCACACTATTTAAAATAAGAAAAAAAAAAAGTTAGGAAATAGTTATCAAGGCTAACTTTATTTAAAATATACTACAGCAGACTTAGCTACAGACATTCCAAAAGCAAAAAGTCTCACCAGCCCATTATTATCCTGGGGTTGAAGCTGCAAAGCTCGGACAATATAAATTCGCACAATACACTCCTGAGGCCCACTGTCTGGTAGCTCACGGAACTGGCGAGGAGGAGCTGGAATAGTGGGATCATCAGGTAATGCATAGATTTTAAAGGATCCCTAAAAAATAATACAAAGGTTCAGACAAGATAAATGTAGAAAAGTCATTCTGCTAGGTTTGTTTTTTCTTACTTATCCTACACATACACACTCTGTTTTACATAGGAATAGCAAAATTGTAGCCTGATCCATAGTCGTTTAGAAGTCTTGTTTTACTTCAGTGTGTTTTGGGTAAGACTTACTGCAAAGGTTATATCCTTAGTGGATTTAAATCAATACAGCTCATTTGATTTCCACACAATTACTCGGTTTGCTCCAGCTGAGAATATGTAACACATACTTCATATTTGTTTCCCTTTCCAAAAACATCATTTAATGTGTGTGTGTGGTGTGGTTTACATTTTTTAACATTATTTTAATCTTTAAAAGCATTAAAAGTCATAGTCAGAGTCACAGAAACAGTACAAAATACCTTTTCCAAATTCATTCTAAAACTGTACTTCGCTCAGAACATCTGCAGGTGAAACTTCAGCCCTCTTCAAGAGCTCACCAGGGAAGGTTCTGTTCCGCATGTACCACAGAAGATCACGTTAGCAGGAATGATATTTCTTTTAAATTAACGGGTATCCCATTGAGTATGAGCAATGTGTGGTTGCACCTTCCTCGAAAAAGTGCCTGTACCTAAGTAGTTGCGAGCATCTGTTGCCCCTATTCACACTTGCATTGACATTTAAGCTGAAATGGTTGCATGTAGACTTACTTAAATGTTAACAACTTAGAAAAGACTGCATCTAGCACTTGGTTGTTGCCCATTATTTGAAATTTACCTTGAATTCCCCAACCACTGACGGATCATCACTGTCCTCAGATTTGCCTCTGTATAGTTTAAATGTATCACAGAAGTCTGTTAAGCTGTTAAATTCAGGTACTTTTTCCAATTCACAGTCGTACACCTTAAAAAAAAAGAAAAGAAAAAGGACAATGAAAAAAGTGCAGTTTAGAAATTACGTATCAGCTGCATCGTTGTAGCATTACAAAGTGCATTGTATGTTTGATGGAATATCTTAAGCAACCAAAGCATTTTTATTTTTACATTTAAGTGGAAGGAAATTGAATGCTTGGAGAACATGCTGTCAAGCTTCATTTAGGCCTTATTAAAACCAGAGTAAATAGCATTTCACAGGCTCATCTTTACTTTCTTTGTTAGGTGTATTAGGTGAGAAATAAAAGTGGTCTGGCTTTAACTTTTAACCAACAGACAGTAAAAGTATTGATCCTCTGTGTTCATACTTTTGCAATGGGTATGTTTATTTAGGATCCGCCTGGCACCCAGAGAAGTTGAGTAAAATTGCATTTGACCGAAGGTTAGATTAAGCTCTTAATACATCTCTTCGTAAGTGTAGTTAAGCAGAAAAGAAGCAAAGATGCTTTCTTAAAATCATCACCACATGAACTAGTAATAGACCTTTACAGGGAATCACGTACAGTTAAATTTTGAAGAGCATTTAAAAAAAACCACAGGGCAGAGCTCTGACCAGGCTTTGGCCCTATAAATATTGAGGTATGTTAATTTATTTTATCCTGAGCAATACCTTTAAAGTGTCGTATCCTTTTGTAATATACTGTCCACATTTTTCGTGTTCTCCTACTGAAGCATAAAATTTGCTCCACCAATCAACAATTTCTTCCTCCTTAAAAAAAGCAAAAAAAAAGGTGTTTTATTGGGAGATAAAGCCTCTTTTATACCATGCTGTACAAAAGAAACCATGAACAATTAAGCATACTAAAAGACAGTATACTCTCAAACTTATTATCAGTGAGGTAATATTAAAGGTTCATCCGAAAGACAATTAGAATGTAAATATTAAGGCTAAAAAGATGGAATTTCTCTTACCCAGGTGTAGGTATGTAGTCTATAATCTAGCTGCATTGATAGTCAACAGCCAGCCATCTCCAAGCAAGCAATGAATTACTGGTATCTAGATACCAATCTGAAAGGACTGATTTTTGGAGGTGCGTGTATTTCTCCCCTCCATCTTCTGGCAGTGCAGCACAGCACAGCCTAGCCACCTAAGTTCTAGGTTACTTAAGTCAGAGGAAGTGAGTGTACACTTAGCTGGTGCAGTCACTGTTTTAGCTGTTAAGATAAAACACCATCATACCTGGTATTCCTTACATGACTCAAAACTACAGTGACCACATTGGAAACTTTTTCCGGAGGGATAAATTTACTAGTTTGCTTTCAGCATTCCCATTTATTTCAAAACTGTTGCCATAGAATAACACTGGGACAGACCCATAACTGCTCTAACCATACATCATTCCATTAAAACCAGTGGAGATTGGCTGTATCGTGACAGAATCTTTCAGCTGGAGATCTCCCTTAATGTTTACCAAATGCGGCTGTAAAGAAGGAGCAGTGAGTCTTGCTCTCTTAAAAATAATACTTCAGTGAGCCTCATGAAACCCTTTGTGCTAGAAACGTATACATTCCGCTAAGACAGTATTTCTGTAGGGTTTTTTATATTTTTATTTAAGTCTGATAATAATTTCATTCAACGGAGTGGTATTTTCTGTATTTATCCATAGGGAATTGCACAATATAATTATTTGCCTCTGAAAACATACTTCTATTGGTAATGAATAGTATTCATTCACTGTGGAAATTTGAAAAAAATCTTTAAGATTGTTTGGATTTAAAGAGAGTCTTAAAGTATTATACAGATCATTAAATGTGAGTTTTGGGGTTTTTAATACCTGGAGTTCATTATTTCAGTCTTGCATATTTTTCCTAAATTCACCGTTTTACAAGTTGAGTGTAGGTTTTATGTCAGACATTTTCAGAGAATACTGTTCTCATCCACACGCTTAAAATGCTGCTGTAGGAGGCAGTATTGAAACACTGATTTTCAATTGGAGATCTCATTTACTTGAAAGCAATGTGTAGATTTTAAAAGGTAGTATACATTACCTTTTCCGTAAGCTGCTCATGAGGATCAATGCACAAAAAAAGAGCAAAATAAAAACAATGGTAAGGATATGATTTATAGAATTTTGAACAGTTAAATAGGCTTTAAAAGTTTAGGTTTTTATATAGAGTATGTATGTAAAGTAAGTTAATAACATCAGTAATTTCTAAATACTTTTGAAGAATATTCAGACACCATGTGTTTTAACTTTTTTTTTTCCTGCTGTCAGTATGTCCTACATATTAAACTGGAGCATATATATAAAAATGTTAAAAAGCATTTCAGGACTGTAAGACATTATCACCCTGTGCTTTGTTCTTCACATAACAAAGCAAAACTGAGAGAAACTTGGTTTTCGTATTGGATCACTGCAGTGTTACACTCTGGATTGTATTTATTGATTTCCACAGTAGCACCATTCCCTGCTTTCATCTGTGGTTGCAGAGAGCACTGGATCTGATTTATTTCAGATGAAAAATGGGTTTAAGAGCACTTACAAAACTGAATCTGTTCCAGAGATTCTTTTCCAAACAAATTTCACATACATAAAATTCAAATGATTTTTTTGCCCTTTTAAAATATTTACTTTATAAAACAGTTTGCTAATGCGCAATAGCCTTTTCCCTTTTCCTTCAACTGCCAGTTGTTTACAGGCTGTGGATTTTCAGGATTCTGAAAAAAATGTGAAGACATATAAAGTACAGTAACAACACGTATATGTGTCGACAGATTTATCTGTATAAATGTAATAACAATCTGCACAATCCAAAATGCTTCACCTGTTAAATCACAGATACCGTAATTATGACCCGATAGTCCATGAAGAGCAAGCACCACACATCGCATTTGGAAGCCATGATTAGCAAGTGTGATTTGTGTTAGTGTTTACGTATCGTACCTTGTATTTTAATTTAAAGTCATAATCCATAAATATTTGTGCAAAGCAGAAAAAATAAAACATTTTATGAATACAAGCCAAATGCATCAATAGGTCAGGACATCGTTCTGGTATATCATACTCATTTACTCCATTTATAGGTCTATTTATAGGTCTACTCTATTTTAGTAGTCTTATCTAGATTCAAATCAGAAATACAGCGTAATTTTTTCAGAATTGTGTGGGACTGTCAGATTTTCTAAAGGCAATTGGAGTGATTTATTCTCAGAAATCATATCATCAGTGATTTGCAAAACTTACAGGCAGAATTCATGAGGTAATTTGGAATACTTTGCCATATTTAAATTTGACTTTGTTTAAACACTGGTTTGTAATGTTGATAGCATAATTTTGCAATAGTAATTTAAGCTCCAATTTAAAGTCTTTTCACAAAATATATTGTCTAGAACTCTGAATCTTTCATCAAAGCATAATGTTGGAAGAGTTTAAATAAGGGTTTGTGGGGTTTTCCCTCTTGATATACCTTCAAATGTCTGTTCAAATAATGCACTTGGTAACTTTGGGAAGAAGAGGTTAAGAAAAAAATAAATCAAAACGTTAAGATCTTTTTTAAAAATCCCCAGAGCAAATAATGAGTCTTCAATATTTGGATACAATTGTTACTAAAACTAGTAAGCAGGATGTGATCACAGACTGTCAAAACACAGAATAAAATGCCGTATGATAAATTTGAGATTTTGGAGTGAAACAGTCACATGGTAAAGATCATGTAATCATTACTGTCCTCTTTTTAATGAACCCAGGGACTTCACTGTAGGTTGTTTACATGAAGTTTTGAAGACACTGAACTATTAGCTCTTTGAACATCTTGAAATTATGGGAAAAAAATTAAGAGAGCCAGTGGATCCCTAGAAAAGTTAAGAGTTAGAATTTTAGTTACTGTAGATTTATTTTATTCTCCAGAAAGTAGATTTTTAAACAAATGTTAAACATTAATAGTGTGGTTAAATAATTCCTGTTGATTTTGGTGCTTTTTGTACATAGATTCCAAATAAGCTGACATACAAAAGAAGTTTTTAATAGTTCATACATATTGCACACACATAGTAAGACTTTCAGAAGGAGGATACCTTAATGTTTGTAACTAATCATACTGGGCTTATGAGCATCATCTCCAAAATCTGTCTAGGAAATAACTGCTGAGAGAAGTACAGCCTCATGACCACATCACATTAACATTGTTCCCCCCTCTGACCCCGTTCTGGTCATCTCCATGCATTAGCTCAGGACATACATACATGCACTGCTGTTGGGGAAGCCATTTTGCTGAGTGCTGCTGACATACTGCTTAAACACTGGAAATTGGAATGTAATTGATGAAATTTTCGCATTTTGTGTCCTCAGGGTGTTGTCTGCATATCAGTTACACTTTTCACAGTTGTACTTATTTCAATTGTTTTCAGTATTCTTTCCTCTTGCATATGGATGCTATCACTGTATCTAGTGTTATATTTGGCTTGGGTGATGTAAAACTCTAAAATAAATTGTATTTCATCTTACGTAACATTTAAAATTTTCTCTCATGTAGTTGAAATCAACTACACAAATTCAATCAATTTTGCCAGTTAGTTCAAAGTGCTAAGTTTTGTTTTTTAAATCTCTTCTTCTTAAAATTTTTAAAGAAATAAAACTTCTCTGTACCAGATATAAAGCATTTATAGTAGAAGAGAAGGTCTAATTCAGATACAAGTTAGAGACTGTTCTAAATCAAACATTAAGGACAATTTACATGTATGATTGAAGTAAATACAAGAACATGGTCTATGAGATACTTTGAATATTGTGACACTGAGATACAGAAGAAGAAATGATGGAAGAACAATGCAATCAATAACATACTTAAATAGCAGGGAGAGTTCAAAAGTTTAAATTCAATAGTTTTTACTTTGGGACCTCTGTAACAAAATATAAAATTCTGCATTTTTGAAAAATCAAAGTTGTGGATTAAGAGCCTGCAAAATTACTATATTAAACGGCATAACTTCTGTGTTTCCTTTAAAATAACAGGCTGTCAGAAGTTTCTCAAAACACCTTCTAGGTAAGGGGAATATTTTACAGTCCTAAAATAACTGAATTTTTTTCCTTGAAAATGTACTGTCTGGAGTTTGTCTTCACTCATCTTTCAACTCGAGTAAGATTCTGCAACCTGAATTATTTTTCACCAGGAAAGTAAAATTGTATTGTGGTCGTCCTGAAAGAATCAGAGCTGTAGACTCAGGGCACAACAGAAAAGGAAAGAATTGTTAGTGAAGAAAAAATTGTTTCAGTCGTATCAGTTTTGGATGATTCATGGTAATAGAGGCAAAGCCATGACTGTGATAAAATGAATGGCTGAATTTGATTCTGTACCCACCTAAGCATACACCTACTTCTAGCTCCGTTATTTAGAACCGCTCAGTCTGTCACCATCACCAGTGGACAACTGAGTAATGTTCTGTCGTATGCCATCAGTAGCTATTGAACAAGTGAATTCGTTCTCAACCTCCTGGGTGAACTTTACCATGCACAAAAAGCTATAGTTTGATGTTTACTATACAAAAGCAGAGGTTAAAATTCTTAACCTATTTCCTTTGCTTTCCTGTCACAAAGTAACTTTGTTCCATCTGGCTTTCCAGAAGGTTGCATATGTTTCTGACAATTTTGCTGTCTAGATAGTTTCTCAGAAATCACAGATCTGAAGAAGAAAGTCAAGCATCAAATTTCAACGATTACCTGAGCTGCTAGCAGTGGCTGTGTGTCTTCCATTTCTATTACCGTATCCTGGCGAGGTGCAGCAGAGAGTAGACTAACTGTAAGTCAAAGATTTTATTAAGGCAATATGGTGTAGGAAAAAAATCTTGCTAAACATTTTCATCAGACTTGAAATCCAAACAGTTACAGAAGATGTAAAATAATTCATTGGCTGTATGTTTGATCGTCTAAAGAAAGCAGTTAGTTGCCATATTTGCTAAAAATACAGAATATATTTTTGTGCTGGATACACAAACATTTTTCAAATATATAGAATTAAAAAAGAGTAAAACTTGGACAAAATATAGAGGAAAATGTCGGCATTGTATACAGAGCATTCTTACTGGAATACTGGATCATTACTTTGGTACTTAGTGCAGGGGTTATCTGCAGTTAGTTAAATTCCAAGTTGGTACTAAAGAGGGATTTCAGGGAAGCTGTACACTAAGTCTGAGAGTGGACTTGCCTTTGCACTCTGTCCTCTTGCGCTGCACAGAATATTGCGCTAATTAATACTGAGAGATTTTTTTTTCTTTCAGATCACATTATCTCCAAGTAAGTACACAACATGAGATGGCTATTCATCAGTATAGTATGCAGAGCAAACACTGAAGATAGGTTATTCTAGCATCTCGTAAGAAAGTAGAACTTTTCATTTTCCAGTTGTCTACCTTTCAGTTGTGGTGCAATGTCTTCTTTAGTAGTGTAAGGGTCACAGCGAAAGCTTTCCAGTAAATCAATAGTACACTGTCCCACGATGGGCTTCCGTCCAAATGGTCTGTGGTCTACTACTTTAATAACAAGAGATGGACTGTATAACTCCTCTTTTGGCAAAAGCTAAAAATGGAAAGTTAGACTTTGTTTGTAATGCAAACAGAAGGAAAATGAACAATAAAGATTTCCTCCCTAAATTAGAGCTGTTAATTCATTTATTTAATATTGAACTGCTATGTTCTATGGTGAACAAAGATTTCTAACCTTCTTATATTATGATTTAATAAAAGTCAATAAGAATAATTTTAATTGCCTCAAATCTTGAATTTTCTTGACTCTTGTACAGCTCTCGTCCTAGCAGTAGGAAAGTAGCCACACATCTACAGGTAAATTGATAATTTTTCAAATAAATATATATACACACTGGACTGGATTGTGCATATAAAATTGTGTAATTTATCAATGACTGTACAGACATGTGTACATGATCTTTATTAGAATTTTCAGGCTCAGTAAATTGCTTATGTTAAGCCTAAAAAGGATGCGCAAGTTTTTCTGTTCATTATTGCATAACAAATCCTTGACCTTTAAAAGTATGGGATAACTGATTTTGCTATAGACAGCTGGTATATAGTTTTTTGTAACGTACAACTTTCATGAAGAGAACAGAAGATGGAAAATTTGGTGTCTTTTTGAGGTTTTTGATCACCACAGATTCCACCATTTCACCCCCACATTCCACAACGAGACTTGGAGACATAACGGGTGCCAGTTGGTAGTTTTTCATGTTCCGCAACCCCCAAGCCAGAATCTGTAAAATCAAATCCAATATAAACAAAAGTGGGAGAGATACCAATATGCTTAATGTGATATTCAAAAGGTAGGAAAGAAGAAATGAAGTTTTTTCAATAATAAAATGTTGACTCGCAAAATATTTCAAGGTGGTTGTTCTAGGAAAATTAATGGAAAGAATAAAACTCAAAAACACTTAGAGAAAAAAAATCCCCATATTTCTCACTATGAAATATTTTTTATTGAAGCCAAGACACAAACTTACTAGATAGAGGATGAGATGACTGTACTTACATTCAGTTAGTTTAAGAATAAACCATACCTCAACAGCAGTGAGCTGAACTACTGGTCTAATTCCTTGAGGTACCATGTAAAGCATTGGTGCTCTTTGTGATGGAAGAATTGGAAGGTTGGCACCACCCTATTACAACACATACATGAGTATTAGTTTCTCTCATCTTCCTTAAATGAAATACCTTGAAAGTATTAAGACAATTCTTCACATTGTGACTCACTGCAAAAGGTTATATATCATATTATATTATATTATATATACACATACACACACATAAGAAGAAATATATACCTTGTCCCTCAAAATAAGTTCTGCAGCAAAAAGAATGTCTCCACTAGCTTTGCCATTATTTGTTACAGGATACCAGAGCAGTTTTGGAGTGATGTCTTCTTCTGGTATTAACTTGACCGTGGGGGAACAAACACTTCTTCCAAGGAATTCATCTTTACCCTGCAACCACAAATAGCAATGATCATAGCCATTATTGTTATACTCAATTAATATAAATAAATAAAAAAGCAATCAGGGTAAAAAGCATTCACCTACCACTTGGTCACTGTCAAAAAGTTCAATAACAACATAAGGTGGGTTTTGGGCTACTGTCTGTGGGTCCCCATAGATATCAATTTCATTAAATATGAGAGTTTGATCCCATGTAGGATTTAGAGTTGAATGAATTATCTCAGTTGTTTTGCTTTGATGGAGGAAACAAACATGAGCATATGGATCTGAAATATCATACAAAGATTAAAAGCACAGAGTTACAGACAAAACCCCAGCAAGCCATAAGGCACACAAGCACAATTTTTAGCAAATATAGTATGTTGTTTTTCTTCTGTCATTACTAGTTCTATAAACTCTTCTATATAAAACAAAAGCCCACACATACAAATAATTTACACTTAATAGAGCAAATTCTAATTGATTCCTAAATAGCTTCCTTTATACAAATCTTGATTAACAGAGTAATAAATGAAAATGATAAAATATCTTGCAAATCAGAAAGAGAACCTGAAAACTAAAATGAAACACTGGCTATACTAATCTCTTAAATATTGTTCGTAGCAGCTTTTTTGTTGTTGTCTCCATTGATACACAACTATACAGCCTCATAAATAATACAAGAAATAATTCTAGTTCTGACTAGTTGACGAACAATAAATTCTCCCAGGGTATACTGGTCAGATCAAGCTTTGGATTCAAACATGCTTATTTATAGCAACCTCTTCTTGTGAAACAGCTGAATGATTAAAGTGGTCTAGGCCCAGTGTTTGGCAGGTCTTTAAATCAAGAGCTCTGTGGAAGGTATCTGATGACTGTCATTAACATTTCCTGTACAAATTGCAATTACTAACGACTAGAGGCTATTTTAAAGGTTATCTTTAGGTCAGTTTCAACAGCTTCTGGCTAGGTACCTGATCAGGGTTTTAGCAAATTTGGCTAACTCTTCAAACTAGTTTGAAACCAGAGAAAAATAAAATGCTATTTTATGTGTGACTGCATCTGAGGTACCTATCTTGAATTCTACATATGCAAATTAGAGGCATTTATTATTGTTTCTTTGTATTGCTTTTAAGTGTTGCATATTGAAGTAAGACCAAATACACACAGGCAGCTGTACAAAACCCCCCTCATTTCAGAAAACAGCACTGAAATATCTATAGCTCTATATCTTCTGTAACAAATTAACAAATGCATTATACTTACTCAATTATTAATTAAAACAGGCAGAAAAAGAAGGATGCAAATGGAAGTTGATGGGGAAAGAAAATTTTAAGCTGTCCATTTCATCTTTATCTTTGGATGAACTTATTTAAAGGAAGTGTAAAGTCATATTCTAACAGAATCAAATTTCAATTTGCTGTCTGACTTCCCAGTGGGATTTTAATTCTAATTACCAAAAATTAAATACTTGATAACCTGAGTATTGAATTAGCCTGACTACAGAGATGCCAAATGGATACAACACTGTTGGAGTACCTAAGAGCTGGAACTCTAAGTGCAACAGGTACACTTGTATAAACAAGCAAAAGCCACGCTTACTAGTAAGGCACAGTGTAGTTTTCTACACGTTCATCTCAGTAATGAATGAATATAAAATACTGAACACTGAGAGGCAGTTGGTGACGTAACAGTCATCCAGCTCTCCTCATCCTTGCTTTTGTGCAAGCTTCCTGCAGGACAGCGTAGGAACTGTATGTAGGCTTTGGTTAGAAGGAGAAGCTAAGGCATAGAGAAGGGATTGGTCCTGAGAAATTCAGACCTTATTTGAATTCCCATTCCCTCACTGAGAATTTGTTGGCAGCAACAGGTACTGCACATTCAGAGCATTTCTTTTTTCGCAGCTTCTGGGGCAGTACTAAACCAAATCTGGATCATACGTAATAAAGCTGAGACTTCCTTTATGGCATAGTTTCAGTAGCTGGGATCTACACACAGACCTTAAGGATGTAAGATATTCTATAGCTAAAGCAAATTACTAGTTCTGCAGAAGTGGGTTTTCTGCACCATTAGCAGGATTTTTGCATACCTGAAAAACTGTCTTTGTCTAAAGCCATGAGATTTCTCGCCTGGTAGACGTAACAGCGAAGGTGGTAAGTATATACCTCTGTATCAAATAAACAAAAAAGGGTTCAACTGCATTATACAGGCTTCTTTTCTGTAATGAAGATATTTTGAGTTTATAAAATATGCCTTACACATTGTAACTCAAGCACAAGCACTGTAGTAACATTTCTGCTTTGCTTTTCTAGTGACAAGGGTACTAATACCAACAAGCAAGCACGTGAGAACATTTGTTCCAACACAACTTAAAGCAGAAATGAAAAAAACCACTAATGCTATTTGGGCTTTTTTCATGGTATGATCATCTAAAAATCCTTCTGTTCAAAAATTCCTGCTTGAAACTGTGTGATAATCTAGCTTCTCCAAAGAGAACCAAGAACTGGGCATTCCTGTGCTTAATATGCAAGTGTTCACAAGAGCACTTGCAGGGATCTGTGAGTTTCACATTTTTAGCTATTAGCTCTAGAAAATTATTCCAGTTGGAACTCTGTCTCTTTGGCTGAAAGATTTTAAAAAAAAAAAAAGTCACTGCAAGCAAGGTGGAATAGCTTAAATGGAAGGTGAGAGCAGCCCAGACCCAGGACAGCATGTGGCTAAGTTACTACAACTTTTCTGTAAAAGATGTCAGCTCTAACCCTTTTGGCCCTTAGAAAAATCTGAGCCACTCATAGCTTCAGTGAGCTGAAATCGCTGAACTCTGGCAGGAAGAGGTGCCATTTTCCTCCTATTGTGGTCATTATTTAAAAGAAACCACAATAATATTCCTTAACTTCTGAAAGACAAGATTTAAGATTTAGGCACCCATTCCCAGCAGGGAGATCAAGTTCTGTAGAGTCTAAATAAAGACAAGTGTTCCAGTCAGAGAACCTCAAAACTTATTTTGAGTCTTAGGACTGGATGGGATCGGCCTCTGTTTCTATTACCAAACACTGTTGGCCCTCGTCTCAGTGTCCCTGTTTTTGTGAATCCCATCACAGCAATTCCAAGGCATTTAAAGCCAATCCAGGCTGGCAAAGTTACAGTTTTGTTCACTTTGCCGACTCAACTACATGGTCTTACTGCTTCCCCTGGGTCAGGCATTTGTCTGACCCTGCATTGAGCTGGTTAAGTGAACTAAAATGGCAAAAAAATAACTGTACATACATGTCTGCTGGCTTAGCTCCCTGCATTGTTATGGAGAGACCCTAATGCTAAGAATGCATCATTTAAGACAGCCTGAAGTTCAGGTACTGCAAAAGTTAGCTTTAGAATTCCTGTCCCATACAGGTTTTAAAAATGTCTGTGTCACAGTAGACTGAAATACCAAAATGACTAACTAATTTTACTAACCTAAATAGGGCCCAATCAGAATCAGATAGTCATTATAACAGAAGGTATATAAACCTAGATGTAAACCACAAAGAATTACAGTTGTTTGAGATCAGGGAGAACCAGACATGATTTACAAGAAAGGAATTGTTAAAGAACCTACTGTCAAAGTAGCAGGAAACAAGTGGTGTATTGGCACCAAACACCTTTGTAGCTGACTCCTTGGTTTTGTCTGAACTCTTCCCTTCTCCGTCATCAACACTGGTGTCTGTTCCCTGAAGTTATATATACAAAGAAAGTTACTGCATATTTACAAACATAGAAAGAACCTGATAAATGTGGACTGTGCATGGCAATATACAGGTTTCAGTCTCTCCTCCAGCACACGGAGAAATTTACTTTCCCGAGTAAATGTACTTTAAAAGATGTTTACTCATGTCCAAAGGCCATTTCTTGTTGCCACTGAACCTGTGCAGAAATGACATCTAGTAATTTCATCTTACTTTCCAGAATGTCTTATTTCTGGAGATGCACTAGCTCTTAATGAAGGAGAGGTTGCTGGTCTTCTGCACCGCGCTGTTGAAGAGAACTGCTCTAAGTCTTTGCCCTAGCAAAGACTTACATAGTCAGAAGAGAAACTCAACCAGGAATTTTTAAACTTTGTGGAGTCAAATTAAGTGGAGAAAGAAAATGCTATCAATGAATCATGGGTCAACATTTGGTGCAAAAAAAAGAGAAACAAACAAAGAAAAAACCCAAACTTTGGTTAATGCTGTACAATCAGACTCAGAATCATTATCTTAGAAAAAGTAGCCACCTTGTGTTATTTGCTCCAATTTGTATTTTGGTAAATAGAGTTTATCGGTGAAGCTGTGTTAACCTGAAAACTTGAGGAATAATTATATTCCGATGATCTGTCTGTGATGTATGACATTCTGGCTTCTCCAATACTTTGCTATCCTTTCCTGTGTTTGGCTGTTTATACATGTCAGTATTAATCAGCGCCAGCTATTTCAGTGCCTGTTGTTTCTTGTGCTGATGTTAATACATCTAAATTACGTGCATAAAAAGCTTGAGCTTTATTTTCACATTACTTATAGAAAGCTCATCTAGTAATTTGACCTT
>VZSC01002793.1:199347-239739 GCA_013398225.1 Steatornis caripensis | reverse complement strand
TAATTTGACCTTTTGCTTTAAATCTCACATAACGTAATAATAAAAATAATCAGAAAAATAAATAAGCATGCTATGCAAAAGTCTCTACTCCAACTTTAATGGTCCCTTTCAGACTTTAAACAATTTAAACAATATACACTGTATTAGTTCCTCAGTTATATGTCAGTTTAACAATTCAGGAACTAAAGTAGCTGATATACTTAATTGTGTATTTACTGTAAATTAACAGATTGAACTTTTAAAGACTTTTTTTATACTCTGTCCCTTACCAAAGCACCTTCAAGTTTAAAGATAGCTGCTGCACCATGTGTCTCTGAGGGAGCCATTTTTCGTCTCCATCGTCTTCGACGGAAAGTATCAGAACTGCGTTGCTTCCAGTGAAATTTCCAGCCAATCAAGGAAGCATATTCCCATCCTTCTTGATCTTCATATGATGACGTTCCCTGGAAGACGTAAATCCTTGTTATCCACAAGGAAAAAATTGGTACTTGCTCTGGCAGGCATAATAATCCCCTCATAAACCAAAGCTGGAAACATCAATTTACAAGACGACAAAAAAAAGGAATATATGAAAACATAAAAGGTTGTTCTAGATGTTTTTGTTTGGTATTAAATTTTTTCTTTATTCAGGAAATCAGTAATATCATGCAGATTTTTACAATGTGCAAGCCTCTGATTGCATCTCTCTTCTGCTTACCCTTCCTGCTGTTACTGCTTGAGCTGGATCCCTCTTACGTTTCCGCACCAGTCTTCGTCGTCGGTGTGTATGGTACATTTTCTCTGCAGCAACCCACGATTTTGGTTTAGCGTCTGGAGGAATAGTAATTCCATATTCCCATCCTAAAATAGAATTGATCAGTTGGCATATTTCCAGGAACACAAATTACAAAGAAGAAAAGCATGGGAAATAGAGTTACTGTACCTCCATACGATGAAGCTTTATGCACACAAGGCTATTGGATATTGCAAACCCCAAATGCTCAATGGCTAGGGGGGAAACTGATGACGTTTGATTATGATGCTATGTTGTGACATATATGACAATAAAAATCTCAGCATTAAAACATACACGATACATTTTAAGTTCTTCTCTTTGCATTCTTGTTTCTTCGAATGTTAGGTGTATTGATGTCACATTTTCATACTTCACCACAAGGAAAACTCACCCTAAATTTTAAATACTAGTGGAGTGTCCTGTGTACTTTTGCAACTCCAGCAGCTTGGCTTTTAAAGGAGCACCAACTATTTGAACTCTGATCGTAAAAACTTCAAGGATTCGTAAACCTGTTACTGTATTTTGGCTCTACATATTATAATTCAGTCGCCAGGTATCTAGGATTCAGACTTTTATTTAGATTTTGATCTCTTGATAAAAAGTTACTGCAGACTCCTACCAGAGGTTCCAGTTAGGACAGATATCAGTACTCTGTAAGACAAACAAAATATTTTTTCCTACTCAAATAGTTATTTATTTTACTTACATTTAACAGCAATAACTATTTGAGAGTTTTCAGCTGTTTTAGAACAAACTAAAATCCATGACAGTTTTGCAAAATTCTGGGCTTCCCAGAATCTTCTACAACCTTCCCTTTTGCTTTTATTATTCATTTGTTTTCAAACCATCAAATCAATGTCCTGTAAATACTTTGCTATGAGAGACTGACTGCTTTTTCCTGTTGCTGTAGAAGTCAAATGATGGTCTTATGAGGTTGTTTAGACCACAACTTTCTAAGCTGGTAACAGTTTTAGTGTAAGTAACAAGCATATAAAAGTTAAAGCAAGTCCAGGAAAAATGAGGTCTCTGTTGCGCTTAGGATTTTCTAACCTGATCAGGTTAGTAGTACATCTAATCTGAAAAGCCGTCTAGCAGCATCAGATTCTTCACAGAAAGACTTTGAAGCCTTTTTCATTTCACAATTGCCTAATAATCAGTTGCATACTGTTACGATTTCATTCTGAACGATTTTCGTTCTGAACTGTGGCTCCCTCCCCACACGAATTCAGCGCAGTTATACTGCTTTCGACAGTATAGGGATCCTTCGCGCCCCTGTGTGGGGTGTGACCAACACAAACAAGTTCCTGACTTCCTTTGGTCCCCAGGCCTCCTGATTCACCTCTTGCTTGGTGACTCGTCCCCTGGCTAAAGGATTCCACAGTTAAATTACCAGTCAGATCCAAACCTGGCTTTGCCACATATTCTTGGTGCAATTACAGAGGCTTTATGTCTCAAGCTTCTGACTTCTCTATAAAAAACGCAGTTACTGCTACTAATGCACACCTTACAGGCCCAATCATAACCACTGGACTGCATTAATACTGGACTTACTTAGGAAAATGTTTTTGAAATCTGTTTCAAACAAGGATGGGTTCTATCTCCGAGCACACTGTTTATACATACAGTTTTCCCACCTGAAATCTCTCATGTTAGTAGACTGTTGTTTGCATTAGTCTTCATTTTTTTTTAATTTGCCAAAGCTTTTGGCTCAAAATTGTCATCTGGTGCTGCAGTTAAGACCAATGCACAGCTTCTTAGATTATGTGATTCTCTCTCTAGTAGGCACTTTTAAATGCATTTATTACATATACCGTTCAAAATACCGGTCCCTTTTGATCCCAGAAAGGCTCAATGAGAACAGGGAGTTTGGTGGAACAGTGATTAAAATGGAAATCGAAACAGATGCAGACAGTGAACACTTTCCCAATGTCATTTTATCCGATTCCTTAAGCAACTGTTACCCAAATATTTCCTTGACATTTTTCCATAGGGCAACCACTACCGTACTCAGGACATTGTTACAGTCTTGACATGCATCCTCCTTCACTATAGACTAGGACAGATTGTCCTAATAATCAGCAGATAAACAGTAAATGTTACCGTGCTCGTCCACTGCTCGATTTAAATCAGCTTTCCAAGCATCATCTTCCCACATCCATCCAAGAGGACAAGTGAACTCACGTGGCAGTGGAGCTTTTTCTCCATTCTTTTATGTAGGGAAAACATAACAGTTCTGTGCATTAATAGATGAAATACACCGTGTAGCAAATCCTAGAACTCCTCTTGTTAAACCTTTACTTATCCAGTGAAAAATATAAGTCTCACCACATCTGTGTAGCTCTCTTCAGCTGCCTTCCATTCCCCTCCAGGATAGCGGCTCTCATTTTCATACACTTCGTCAGTAAACTCAGTATGACCAGCATCAGCCTCAGTCAACAAACTGCAGGTCCAAAGCAAACATAACGCCCAAATGTGTTCTAGTTAGCTACAGAGAATATCTAGAAACAATGTACAGAATGTGCACACATGATTGAATTCTGGATTGGCCATCTTTGTGAAGTTCTATTTATTCACAGAGTACAGTGTAGCCCTCATCTATATGAGGGCTACGTAATTCCTTAGAATGTCTTCCTAAAACTGAAGGACTCCAGCAGCAGTAAGCAATAGGAGGAACATTACTCCTAAGAATGAGTGACTAGCAGGAGTGTTTTAACTGCTATGTTATTCAGGATCTGTTTTCAACACTTTCCCTTGGAAAAAGAGAAAACATCATATACTTAAATGCAGGAAAACTCAGATTGCACATGACAGTTACATGCACCTCTACTCTTTATATATCTAGCTATGCACTAAGATTTGGCAATGCACTTAATTTTGTTCCCCTTTATGCTGTTGACAAGGCAAGGAATCAGTTGGCTAATATTTCTCTAACTTAGAAGTAAAAGAAACAAGAGAACATTAAATCAGACAAAGTAGGCTTGATTTCAATTTGTGATTAACTGTGATTCAGAGAGCACTAAAGTGTGTTCTAACATGCCATCTCCTGGTCAAATAAAGCCATGCGGATTATTTTCCAGATGCGAGGCATAAACATGCTTATACATTTTAACGCTAGGGTTTTTTCCATTATCTGAGAAAATATCTCCATGCCTGTTATAGCTGTTCTTCATGTCAGATTATTCATTGAAATAAGAACTGTTCATTTCATTGAATACAAAAATAAATCCATCCATTCATACCTATGGATCAAATAATAGCACATTTTTCCTGCACAGTTTTTCTATAGCAGCAGTCCTGTATTTTTTTTACCATCAGAACACAAGACTTTAAAGTGGGCTGAACCTTTTCTTTTAAGAAAAAAGAAAATCATCTCTCTCTCATGCTGGCTTTTGTTTATGAAACAAATAATTTACCCTGTCTGGTTTAAAGTGTAGCAACACAAATAGCTGAACTGGCACAACTCAGAAGTTGAAAACCTCTGACAGAGCAACACTGAATCTGCCTAAGCTGGGGGAGGATTGGCCCCTCATGAATTTGGTCCGCCAGGGGAGGAATTGTCATATGGCAGCACAACCTTAGGCTCTGAAAACAACTCCTGCCTTGAGTCAGTTCCAGAAATAACCCGTGACCTGAGTTTTCTTAGTTACGATTTTCAGTAACAGTTGTTTAAAGAGGGCAATGGAACTTCTCAACGTTCAGGGAAATAAAGGCAAAAATCCATCCACCATATGGGAAAGACCATGCAAATTCTGTAATGGTGTTGACACATGATGACCTGCAGGTTTATACTGGATGTCAGGGTTAAGTTTCTCTCTGTGGAAGATCTATCTATCCAAGGGTCTTGTCTGAAACCGTCACAGCAGAATCTGAGAAGCTCACATAGACACAAGTGATCCTCACGGTAGCTTTCTAGGAAAGCAAAACCATTATTATCCTTTTTTTAAAAATGAGGCAGAGACACAGAGAATGTAAGTAATATGTCCATCATCACATGAGGACTTCTGAAGCGTGAGCTGGTTCCTAGGCAATATGGATACATTCTTTGTGTTGTATGTTTGATTTCACTTTCAAAAAAAGGTAATGTTAATTTTAGTGTTATTAACTAGCTTTGACTATTGGGTGGCTTTTGCTGTCCTAGAAAGTTCAGCTTAAACAGCCAAGAAAACAGAGAGGAACTTTTACTCTACACTCTTGAGATTAAATTCCTTTATTCCTGCCTGCATAAATTAAAGATTTTAAAAAAACTGACCTTCTTTCAGGATCAACCATCCATTCTCCTTCCCACTCCCAGCCCTTTGGGGGTAGAAAGTACTCTCTTTTCAGTTTGATTTTTCCTGTGACATCAGAAAACTTGTGGCGACCAACAAGTCCTGAGGTACCCCATTTTCCAAAAAGAAGAGCCTGATTTTCATACTGTTTGACAAGAAGGAAAACATTAGTACTTTTGGGACAATAAAAAGCTTTTAGGAGTGGAAAAAAAAGATTAAAAAAATACACAACTGTTACAACTGAAACATTCTACTGTAAGTTTCCTTTCTCTGAAATTTAGTACTCCTTTCCCACATTGCTCTACAATGAAATCATTAATTTCTTTCTTTCTTTTAATTCTATGCTGCCCGGTAAACAATGATTCCACTGCTAAACTAAACGATCTTCTCAATTTAATGCCTCTCTACAACTATAAATTAAAGCTTTATTAACTCAAATGCCATTATGTTATTCAAACAAGTTTCTTATGTTCCCTAAACACATGATCGTCTCATTGTTTTTCATCTCAAATCTCCTCCTATTTATAATCTCTTCTTTTGTACATAAAACTGAGTTAAAGTCTCATCATGGAAGCTACCAGGGGCATGATTCTGATGTCAGTCCAGTTTATATAGTATATTTTCCTTTATGCTAATTGGATTATTCATAGTATATGATGGTCTTGAGTTTTCTGCTCTTGTTTCTGTGGAACTGTTGGGACTGGTGACACAAGCCTCTAAAAATGTCAGCTCTTATGCTGATACTGGGTTAAATTTACCATTAGGTGATGTGGCATATAAGATACCTGCCGCTTACCATTATAATTCAAAATTTCTATTATACGCTGTGGGACTATTTAAAACATTTTTATTCCAAATTTGTTAATTCTTACGATTGAAATGTTACATTACAGCCTTTTGTCAGAAAAATCTGCTGGGTTTGACCAGTTTTTCCTGTAACAGTAAATTTTCTACTGCTACAAAAGAGCCATTATTAAGCAAACCCACTTGCATCCAAGTATCATTTGTAGAAGTGAAGAAGCAATTAAAATAAAAGGGTTATTCACATGCCAAAACATAATGGTTTAGATGCTAATCTTAATTATGCTGATAAAAATCTAAAATAAATGTCTTTGAAATCACTGGAATTAACCAGATTTTTACCTGATCAACCAGTTCAGAATCTGGTCGGCTGAAGTTCTTCTGGTAGGCACAATGGACTTGATCATTAATTGCCTTGAATGGGGTCTACTTGTTTTGGTACAATAAATACTACTCTCCCTTTCTGCCTGGCATGTGAAAAAAATTCAAGAGAGCTCCAATTTCATTGAATTCCTAACACTCACATACAATTTTAAAGTAAGAAAGCAGTGATGGACATACCATTTCTGCAAAAACACTGAATGTTCCCTCTGCAAAGCTATTAAACTTCTTTTCAACTGCACTAAGCCCAAGCCAAATGTTAATTCGCAACTCCACAGGCATTTTGACATCTTTCATCTTGTCCTGTGGGTACTGGCAAATGAACAAAAAAAGTTATTCTTTGTTATGTCATGCATGTATTGTAGCTTTCAGTAAAATATATGCAATAACATAGAGTTACCAGTAATAATACATGATTTATTTATCTCTTCCTGTACTGCATTTCCTCAAAAGCCAGTAACAAATTGTTTAGGAAGAAAACATTCTTTAAATGGTACCTGCCTAGGGCATGTAAAAACTAAACACAGCAACAGTATATCATCCCTGTTCCTGTATATTCTCTCCCGAGTCAGAATTGTTCACAAAATGTAGAAGCAACGCATCATAACACGCAAGATAAGGGGGCTTGCATAAAGCATGAAGATAGAGGCTTGTTGGCATTAAAGCATTAATATAACTACTAGTACAAACTCTGTAAATGCTACTGTTCTACAGTCTTTTTTTTCTACAGCCTTTTTTGCTCGTTAAATTTATTCCAATTAAAGACAACAAACAAATGGAGAAAGGCACTCCAATTCAAGAGTAAGACTCAATGCAGAGAGACATAGTAGGGGACTTCTGGGTGTAGACATGCTCTATATTCTACAAAACCATCCAAAACTTTGAATAAGTTTTTGGAACTTCTCTGACTTACACCAATTATTCCCTCTAAAAGACTCCATTTGTGTCCAACCCCAAAACACCAACCCCAGTAACACTTTAAAAGTCCTATCACAATTTTTGGCTCTTTAAGAAAAGCTTCAGAGTTAGGGGCTGATGCTGGTTCTAACTGGTTTATGATGAACTTTACATTACAATTTTTGTGATATTTTGAAGAAGCTATATGCAGTTGGCTTTTAATCCGTCCTGAGTTTTGACACCTCATTCTTCATAGTTTGTTTGCATGTTTCATGCTCATGTCAGCAGGCATCACAGTTTAGGGAGTTTAAGTTAATTACTTTTTTAGGTGGGGAAAAAAAAAGTACCTTTAAGAAGATTGTTTGGGTCTTTCCACAATATTTACCACATGATTCAGGGCTTGTTGTGGAATACAGCACTTGGTGTGCAGGAACACGAGCATAAGCCAGTCTTTTTTCCCCTCGGATCATCCATATGATTACATCAGGCATACTGTTTTGTGGCTGTGGATTATTTGTGGGGAAAAGAAAGTTAAGAATGGTAATTAATAAAATGTTAAACTAATCTAATGCTTAGACAACATAAACATAAATTAGGATTTATGTAAAAGGATTTATCACTTGGAATCAATAATTATGAATTTGTGATAAATAGAGGAAACCTTTATTTTGCAAGCGACGCAATATATAGTTCTGAAACAATCATTAAAAATAACATTGAGATTGTTGGAAAGCAAGTAAGTTTAATTAAAAAAACCAGTTCCTGTATCTTTGCAAATTTTTCTGGAGACATTTTGTATCTCAATTCCTTTATGGCTATGATAGTGGCTGATCCCAAATGCTAATGCTTTGGATTCACCTGCTACATATTTAAGTGCTTGTAATGCTTCCACGTTAAGGGTAGATAATCATGGCAGAAGAAAGAAACAGCCTACTATCTTTTTGCAGCTTCATGCACACCTTTATATGCTAGCTGCAAGTCTGCCAAATTAACTGGTCTTTTCTTTTTGAAATCACAAAATTTTCAAAGCAGAAGTGACAAAGAAAAAAAATAATCCTACAGTGTTGTGAAAACCAATTATGAGACAACCAAGATGAAAACTTAAGAAGTTGCTGAAAATTTAAAAACCACAGAAACAAACAGATTTAACTCTGTTAGAAGTGGATTACTATGGCTAACAAGCTGTGGAAGTACAACATATATCCTGCAGTCCCTGAACCAACAATGTGACGTGCAATTCTGGAAGAAAGCAAAGCACAAAATACTGTCACTTTAAACAGAATAGAGTCTATTCTACAAATCACAGAGTGGTTATTTCCCAGTGCACATTCCTAGTGAAGACAGCTAACACACTAGAACATTATATTGAAGTAAATCCTGATTACAGAGGGGAACGTGTTTACTTTTACAGCATCTAAAACTACTATTCTAAGAAGAGTGAATATTGCTTGATCAGCAGTGAACATCACACCAGTTTGTGTTAGGCAGCTATTTCTAAATTAACTGAATTGCTGGTATCGCTCAGTACTAACCTCTTCACTCAGTTGCAGTAATTTATCCAACCAATCCTCAATTTCTGTCAGAGTAGCTTTCACATCAGTAGCTTCATTTCTCATCCTCGCTGCTGCTTCTCCAATCTGTTTGAGAGACTTGAGGCGCAGTTTTTCTATCTGAGTGTCAAGGACTGTAATATTGGATTTGCCTTCTATGAGGGGAAATGGTTTACTGAAAAAAGAATATTTATTCTGGTTAATAATCTAAGTAGATTTTATTTAGCCACACACTAAATGCGGACATGCGTATGGTGGCAACAGAATGAGTACTATTATTTCCTGTGATTGAAAACCACCAGAATAGTGCTATAGCATCTATTTCTGCAGAAATTTCCACTTGACAAAGTGTTTACAGTAAGCAAGGGAAATGCTTACAAAACAAGCACCAATGTAAAATAGCTCAGGGCATATGCTTTAATGTAATTGCTGCTAACCAAACCAAGCAAAATCCATTTCCCTATATATTCAAATTAGAAAATTACAGTCTCAGCATGTACATCTCAAAGACAAAAATCAGTGCTTTCAGACCAAGATAAAGTTCCTTTCCTTCACTGGAAACTGTAAAATCTCAGAAACTCAATATACAGATATGGCTTGTTTCTATGACTAGAGTTATCTAGCCCTGGGGCATGAAAACATCGAAGAACTCTAAGAGAAATCCATGACACAGAACTTAGTCACCAGAGGGCAGAGTAACTCTTCAATGGAACCAAGAAATCCTACAGCATCACAGTAGAGCCCATGAAAAATGAGCTTTTTTGAATTGGTGGAGGTTTGAGGAAAAGGCAGCTTTTCAAACGCCAATGACTATATCCCTTCAACAGAGTTCATTAAGAGGTCTTTAATATGATAGTTAAAAAAAAATATTCCAAAGACAGTGCCAAGTTTGAAAAGACTGACTCTTCTCTGACCTATTTTTAATGACAAGCCGTGTGCATTTCTAAGGGCTTTCATTCTGCAAAACTGACTGATACTGACTACTGTGCCTTCCACTATAGTTAGTTCTACTAATCTGAATGCAAGTACTGCCTGCCCTGGGTGCAAGTACTTACATGTGAATCAAATGTACTAGCTCGGAACTTCCAGAAAGTCACCTCATTTTAAATAGTGCACTGAAAACTCTCTCAAACTCCTAACTCGTGTAAACTTTAGCATGGGAAGGAAAATTGTTCTACGAATTAAGCACAGGGAATTACGCCTTTGACACAGGTTTCATGAGTTCCCTGAAAAAAACCACAAAGATCATTGTATCCTATGAACAAGAGGAAGCTCATTTGGTTGATACATCTAGGTGCTATTGCTTCATAGTTATTGCGTGATATTTTATAAAATAGTGGACTGAATTAATAACAGTGCAGACGTGTGTCAGGAGGATGGGCTGACATAAAACCTGGTATAAAACCTGAAGTTCCTACACTCACTAGATGGCTCCATGTGACAATAGTTTGCCCTTCACATTTTACTTTCCTAAAGTATGTCATTTGTTTCTCTCTGCTTTCTTCCAGATCACAGCGGGTATTCTATGGAGTCACCGGTTTATATTTTGACATAATCTTTCTATCAATTAATTCTTTGCTAGTATATACTGGTCTCCACTGTTTGCCTTTTCCTCTGTTCAGTTTTATTTTGGTTCTACAGCTTGATGAATTTGTTCTCTATGTTCTCTGTTATTTCCTCGAATGGATAATTACTGTTCTCTCATTTTCCTTTTCCTTTTCCTGTGCTGTTTCATCACTCACTTGTTTAATGCTTTTCAGGTGTGTCTCCCCACCTTAATGTCTCCTATTAATGTCTCTTTCTCATACAATTCCTTCCTCTCTATTTAGAATTTATTCTCCTTCAAAACCCTAAGTCTTGACTCCTGTTGCCTCCTCTGAACACTCCCAAACATACAGACATGTTGACTAAAGGCTTATTCAAAAATATCATCTTCATGGCCCTTAAGCTCTAAATAGCTTTTAAATTTTTAAATGGAATTTCTTCCCTCTTCAGTTTCAAGAATAACATTGAAACACAGGTAAACAAAAGGTACATGAGGAATTCTAAAGAAGGCAAGATAGTAGAAAGGCAGCACAGATCCACAATTTCACATTTTCAGAACAGCCCCCCCGCCTTAGATTTTTTCCAACAGATGCTGTTTTATTACTGCCAGTGACTCAGATAAAGGAGAATTACAAAACTAGATGGATTACTTCATTGGCAATGTACATGCTGTTTTACTGCTTTCAGAGACTTTTGGAATTCCAGTTGTCAGGTCAGTTCATAGGAGTAATCAGTTTTATAGTCCTTAGAATTTGTTTTCTGACTTAGTAAAGGCAATAGTGAAGATTCTGAGCAGGCCTCGAATGATAATGTAAGAGATAAAAAAGGTACTTTTACCTTATATCTTCTGTAAGTTCATCAATCAGCTTCAACCACATCTCAGCTAATCGGTTTTCAGAAATTTTAGCCTGCATTCCTGATTTTAAGGTGGCTAAGTTGGATTGCTGAGGAATTTAAAAAAAAAAAAAAAGATTTGCAACTTATAAACTTCTATTGTGGTTTATTGGTCAATACAAGTTTCAAGGCTTTAATCTTATTTATTTGTATGTATAAAGCCCAAACCAAAAAAGGCTCAGACGTTCAAACTTGATTCATATTTAACAGGACTACTTCTATGTTCTTTCTCACTGTATTTAACGATACATGATACTGCACCTAACCTCCAAAGCAAGTAACAGTTCTACAGATTTGCCCCTAACCAACACCGAGGACTCCCGTTAGCTGTGGGAATTCCGTGCAGATTCAAGCAAGAATGTGTTGGGCCTTGCCAGAATACAGATCTATGATTAGCAATATCATTTGTTACACTGAGCTATGTTTAGTTTTAAACAGGAAAAAAGGAGGGAAAAGTGTCAGAAAACTGTTCCATAATTTGCTCGAAACGTCACTTGTTGATTACACCTTTAAATGAAAAAAAAAAGAAAAAAAAAGGGAAAAAAAGAAAGCTCTTAAGTGTCTTACCAGTCTTTCAGCCATGTTTAGGATTACATTCACAGGGTCTAATCTATGACTTATGTCCTCCCAAAAGGAAGTCAGTGTTACAACTGGCTTCGTGTTTGCCCATGGCAAGTAGTAATAATAATTACCTGGTGTGAAAAATTTGTGTGATAGAGTTAGAATTCGTGGCAGGAATACATACTGTACACTGCACAAGTTGCTATATTTATTTCATTTATGTACTACAATTCATTAAGAACATACAGCTAGCCCAAATTTATTATAGCATTTGCATTTCTCAACTACTGCAGCGTCTGTTGGATGGAAAACTTTTACTTCAAATTGTTTCAAAATCCAATGGATTTTTTTCAATAAGTTGTTTGTTAACATGTTCAAATTTCTTTCCCATAACTTACCAATGTAGACAGCACATTAATAAGTTAATCTCGGAAATAAAATATCGAAATATTTATTTTCCAGAGTAAACTGGTTACTTCATTTAATACACAGACAAAAAGAACTCCTACTGTTTGCAGTTAACAGAAAAAGTTATAGCCAAAATACATTTTCCTGTGATCTAGCTAGGTTGTTTTCTTCTAGGCTGCCAGACACCTGGCTTAAAAACAAGTTTTTATTTCATTCTAAATCAGAATGTTCAAAGAGTATTTTCCCTATTTAATCCCTAGGTTTTAGATACCTGTGAAATAATGTGATTTTTTTTCTTGCCAATTTTCCGTGCACATCTAGTACACGGTCAGAAGATTCCACTGAATTCTTCAAAAATTTCATTAATAACCTCAGTAGGCTTTGCAGCGTGTACTCCATAAATGTAAGTTCATCTCAAAAGATGTGAAGAGCCACAAATTCTTTTCTGTCACGTTTTCATTAAGTTTTTAGTGCAGTTCGGGGTGTCATTCCAAAGCTATAAAACAGCACCTCAAAAAGAGAATTTTACACTATTTTATCCCCACACCAGCAGCATTCTTACCATCAAAAACAGCACGACTGTACTGAGTTGTTGATGCCAAAGGTTTACAGGTGGTATCAAACTTGTTGCCATAGTTACCAATGCTAACTTCAAACTGGATAGGCTCACCAGTGTCTTGCAGCATGGTAGCAGAATGAAATACAGCAGCCAAGCAGAACTTTCGTCTGCGCTGGTATTTCTGCAAGAAGAACCTTTTTAGTTGTATTTCAATATTTGTAAGACAGGATCCACAATTATAGAAAGCGATAGCAATTCCTTAATTGAAATAATAATTTTAATATTTTTACTAGTTTCTGGGAAGCAAGCAAAAAGATATGCGTGTATAATAAATTACTGCATTTGAGATTATAAAAATATTTCAAATTAACATTTCATGCTACGAGGGTATGACATTTTTGTAGCCACACCATCAATAACCACCTCTCTTCATTCTGTGATTCAACTCGATTGTTTCAATTTTAGTAAGTTAGATCATTCTCCAAAAATGACCAGCAAGGCACATCTCCATTACCAACACTGACAATAAAACAAGGATTTACCTCAACAACCAGTAAGTCATCATGAGGAATCACCTCCAACTTTTTATTAACAGGTTTGTTTTCAAGTATTGTAGATAGTTCAACCAGAATTCTCCCTCTATAAGCAACTCCTTCTCCCTGTAACATAATCACACATTGAATCAAATTTTATATATGTCTCTTAAAGTAGCATACTCTTTCTTTAGCTGTACATGATTCTGGCTTTGCTGAAGTGTTCTCAGAACTTCTGCAGAGGCACGGATGTACACATCTAAACAAATGAAATAAAGCAGTTGGCTTTAATTAATGGTAGAAGTGCAAGACATATTTATGAAAACAAGGAAATAAGAAATACAAATGCATGCAGAGATGCAGATAGTGAAAATCATAAAAACCACTGCTGCTCCTTCAAAAACACCTTTCAAATAGATTCAATTCAAAAAGATAATAATGGGAAATACTACTATACTTCCTTATTAATTATAAATACAAAATATTATTAAAAAAAGAAACACCAAAGGAAGTGTAGTGTGAAACAAAACCACCCCATTAAAATGAATTCATTCGTTGCTTAAAACAATTGAGGTTAATCCTTTCATTACAAACAACGAATAAAGAAACTGACCTTTCCAAAGTTTAATTCATCATATGGGTCTGGGAATCCCGTGTATTCTCTTGGACTTCCATAAAAGTTTAGGTAACAAGGCCCAAAAGTTGGTAAAAAGCCAACCTCAGTTTCTCCAGTGTTTACTGACAGAAAACATGACCATTATATCTTTGTTAATTATCATCCAGAGCCAGAAAAACCATTAACATTACTATCAAACCCAGTAGAACATATGTTAGATATTAGTTAGGTATTAGTTATTAGTAAAGTAAGAACCTTTTATTCTCCGGGTATACTATAGGAATTTCAAGTAATTATACCAGTGACTGTACTTGTTCCTAACCTCCTCCTTCACTGTACAATACTTACTACTTCATGCAGTAAAACCCCCACAGAATAAACAGAACTTCTGCCCCACTCCAAATATCAGGTTTTCATCTATGTGAAACAAGTAATACACTCTTACATTAACAGGAAACATGTTTTCTAGAAATAAATGAAACTGAGTAAAACAACATTTGCAATCATTTAAATGCACAGGCCATTGTTGTAGCTAAACAGCTACAGAAAGATGCACACTGTAGTGGAAAAAACCGCTACTGTTTAGCATATTTAATCCTACTGTTCTAACTTTTAGTCTCAATTTTTCTGTGGTTATACTTCCAGGTAAAATAAGACCACTGCAAACTTTAATCATAAGTGCTACAGTGCTTTGTTTCTCACGGACTCCCTTTTCAGTAAGCTAAAATTAATACAAGACTGAAAGTCTGCAAACTCAGTTAACTCTCAGTTAATTCCGATGACAATAAACTAATTCGTATACCATTCTTATTCCAGTACGAACAAATTAAAATTTCGCAAGGTCTTAATCTAGCTTAAAAAAAATTAATGAGGACTTAGGTATTTCTGTCAGTTTTAATAGCTAAGCCAGGAAACTGCACATCAAAGCTTTGTTTATTTTCAGATATATAAGATATCAGAACAGTGTTCTGTTTGGGAAGCCTTAGTTGTACTACTACTGTTACCTTCTGGGTTTGCACTCATGCCTTGCAAATTTATTAGATGAATGAGATTCTAAAAAGCTCTTTTTACAGCGAATTACAATCTACACTTAAGGGAGTTAATTGTTCTTTCAGTAACAATAAAACATGTGCCAAGGCTATTGATTGATAAATTTGATGAGTAATGTAAAGAGAATTAGAACAAGGTAAGCAACACACATGCAGAAAAATATTGCACAGTTTCGAGCGTACAGGAAAGATTCTATTTTCTTTTCCTTCTTGTATCCTAGCTTTTGTCTTTGAACAAATGATGCTGGTATAACAGAAGATGAGAATCAGGTTCTAAACCTTGCAACAGGTATCACTTAAGAGTGATCTGCAGCACAAAGGAGGATGCATTTATCGCAGGAAAGGATGGCTGAGATAAGTGAAAATAAAGAGTTATGCCTTGTGTGTCTTTGCCACTGTCATTACCGAGTGACACAAATGGATAATAAAAAATGAATGTGATGCTTTGATGTAATTTCCTGTCAATAAAAAGTCACATAAAATCGGCTATATATAAAGTTCTCTGTTTTGTGTTTGGATACTTCCACATGCTTACACATGAATCAGAAACAGATCAAAGTCTGAATGAAAAAGAATTCAGACTCTTGTTGGAATATTGTCGAATTTTTTAAAAATTCTACCACTGAACTGCTAACATCAGATCTCAGTATGACTAGATTTAAAGGTATAGATCTGTGTTGAATTAATACATTCACTACTTACTGATGCTAATAAATTAAACTGAATATAAATCTAAAACCAAAAAATCCCCTCCCAAACCCAGAATAAAAAGAATATTTTTTTGTATTTGTTTACATTTAAAATTCAATTGTTTAAATTTAGAAGGCTGATGATCATGTATTACAGGAAGTGATTCTGAAAAATTATTTCAGCCTTTAACTTAATATTACTTTATTAAGAAAGAAAGTAAATTAAGTATTTGTGCAGGTGAATGTTTGTACCTTTCAACTGCACTCCAATTGTACTTCTTTCTCACTATATAAATATTTATCACAAAGTCTTTCAAAACTGCATGCCAACCTAGACAGTAAAAAGCCGTCTCTCCAGGTTTTAACAGAATCAGATTTCATTTTTCAGGCTTTATTTATACAGCTAGCTAAGCACAAGCGAAACAGCCACTAACTATTTTAGGTAGTTATTTACTTCTGCAGGCCTCTGCAACTGCAAATACAGTTGCAATCTCATAGCCAAGTTAAAAATTGCAAGCCATTGTTACAGCACTTTAACTGAAGCAACCGCATGCTCAACTCTAAAACACAGCTCAAAGCACCAGCCAAACAGAAATACTTTCAAACGAGTTCCAGTGCCAAAACTGTTTTATGCAGTTAGTTATGTTTGATACTCTTTAATCACAAAGATGAAGTCTTTTAGACAAGCAATTATTAAAAAAAAAAAAAATTAAGATGGTGAGTTTTCTTAAGCAATACTTCTCAGTTTGGGCAATGGAAAGCAAAATCAGTAACAGCGGAAGATATAAACCTTCATACGATGAAGCCCCTGATCCCGAAGATGAAAATTCTATATTATGAAAAGAGAAGTAGTTACATGACAAGTGACAATAACTTTTAAAAACAAATACACCACAAAGCAATCTGCTTTTAAAATAAAGTTGAACTTTATTTTTTCTCGGGCCGTCATGTGGGCTAGAGTTTTGTTTCCTGACTAAAAGATGAAGTTGTTACTCTTCTTGTACAAATTCTAAAGGAAAATAAAAAGCATGTAGCCGACAAAATATATTGTTTTGATGCTCCTGTTTCAGCTGTGTATAGTCCTCCTCCCCACAAAATAAAATTTTATTTTAAAAATTATTTTAAAATCTTAAGAACGTTGAAGAAAAGCACTACATTTCAAGGCCTGTTAGGATATCTTCACTTACCGAAGACCATGGATTAGTTCAGTTTCTCAATGCTTCAGAAGCCAGAATAGGCTTCAGGCACGGCATTGACCTCAAGGAAAGATAATCTGTGATTTTACATGAAAACGGCTATTCCAATTTCAGTTCCTCAGGAGAGAGAGAATCCAAATAAGATTTTCTCACTCACTAAGTGCCTGAGTTTGAAATATAAATGAGCTGTGACTCAGCAGCAGCTCAAGTTACACACTTATGTGCCTAGTACAAGTGATCTCTCCAGGGCTGGATTGTCCCAAACAGCCCATCTCTTCTGTCTTTGATTTCCCATTGCCTTTTTCTGTAACCCTTTCTTTTGCCTCTCACTGTGCGTGGGATATATGAAAAGAACGTTTGCAGAAAGTCTCACTTCAACAGCAGTACTTCTAAGAGGACCGGGTTATGAGCTTGAAGTTACGTGACTGAAAACACAGTTCCATCCGATAAGATAAATACTTACTCAAGTCACTGCAGGATTGGAGACACTAGTTCTATTTTTAACCTGATGTAGCTACTAACTTAAGGACAAACTGGTTTGTCTCAGGAAAGTACGTATCATATGGATTTCATAAACACAACAGAAAAAAACAGTAATTTATATTCTTGTTGTGGCAATGGTGGAAATGGTTTTGAGCCAGTGTCTTTCAACCTAGTGTAGATAGTCAGATAAGTAAATGTTACAACTGTTTAGCCATAAACTTCCCAATTCTGCATGGACAACTAATATACCATACTAAGTTCATTAAAAAGATAAAATGTTTTTTCTGGCAAATAAACACAGAATCCTTGCTATGGAGCTGGGTCAATTCTTTGAAAGATCTTGCTATAAAAAGGAGATTAAAGTTACAGTTCACAAAGTATAATCAAGAAGAAATAATCAATAATCACAATATTATATTAGAACATAAATGTTACAGGATTTTTAAATAGTATTTCCCAAAATCTTGGCACGAAAAATGTTTCTTATAATATTGCAAAGAAGAGTTTTATTACAAAGGCATTGTCCAATGGGGACAACTTGTTAGGAACTTCATATCCTGCCTAACTAAATTTGTCATGCAGTTAATCCATTTTGGTATTCGGTTTTTAAGAAATTACATAAAATGACATAATCCAGTCACTTACACTGATTGAAGCACATAATTGTCTGCCATTATACACTGCAATTAAAATCTTCATTCCTTGAAGCTACTAAAATATGGGTTACTAAGTAGTAATCTGGAGCACCTTTACAATGAGATGCAGCGGCCATTTCCAGTAAGCTGCTAATCAGAGCAGAGCCTGATCCAAGTTCCCCCAGCAACTGAAAGCAGTCTAGTAGTATATAGGAAAGGAGCAGGTGGTTCTAGATACTTCCTGTAGACTACCTGCTAAGGAAATTGCTCGGGAATATTCCTCAGCTTTTAGGTTTTCTTTCCAAAGAAAGAACAGACACGCTTATAAGGCAGCAAAAGAAGTCTTGTCTACTAGTGCCTGATGAAGTAGTGATTCTGAAATAGTGACCCTGGATAGTTTTTAAATTGTCCCATTAGTATCTTAGTAAATTTGCATATCTTCCTCATGATAGATTGCATTATCACATAGTTTTCTGAATTTGGGAAAGTAGTCACAAATTTAACTTTATATATGTATATATCTTTTTCTAATATTACCTTTACATATATAACAGAACACTGAATTTTGAATTAGTTATTGCTATTTCCATGATTATGTGGTTTAAACATTAAAATTTTAACACTTTACTTTGAGAAGTCCCACGGTATGTTTTTTAGGAGCATTGTTTTGAAAACTCCAGAAAGATAATCTTGTTGCCACAGAATTGAGGAACTATAGGAAAATATACTTTCTTAGAACACAGATCCTTGCTATTCTTCCTAACACAAGAGAAGATAGTAAGTTACATACTGCTCAACCAATTACCTTCAACTTCTCCTCCAGAAGCAGCAATTTTAGAGAGACTTAAATATGTTGTTCCCACTACATCATTTTTTGTAAGACGATCCCTACAATAAGAAAAAAAGACAGACTTCATTGAAACATGATGCTGGTCATTCTACACAGAAGCAAGCTACCAGTGACTGACTAAAGGCGCTCCAAGACGGTGCACACACGTTTCATATCACCTGAAATGTTTTAGTATTACTAACACAGATGGTAATGGCTAGATACAAAAGTGGCCTGTATCATGAAGAAGTCGCCTGATTTCTACACTATCACCTAAACAGCAACAGTGCTCAGTGCTCACTGCACAAAATTAGCAATATTCCTACGTGACACTAACCAAGTCTCTTGTAAAGAAACCATAAAGATACTTAAACACTTGCTTAAATACTCTGACTAAAAATACCTGACATGTATAGAACCAGACTTTTCTTCACTTAATACAATTTACCTTGTCTAGTGCTTTGATTAATAGTCATAACTCACCAGTCAACAACTGCAAGTTTTATTTTCTCACACATTGAGGGAAACTGAAAAAAAAGCAATTAAAATAAAATTACCCATTACTTATTTCACCTCTGTAACATTAATGCCTGAGTTCCAAAAGGATGGCTGTTTACTACAGAAACAAGAAAAAAAACTGACCTTGATGTGAAGATAAATAATTTGATTCCACTCTGGATTAGCATTTTTCTCAATTATATTTGTGCAAACCTGCAAAAAATGAAATCAACTACCCAGCACATAAAAGACAAAACAGACAAAAAGTGTATGCTAGTTATGATTCAGGATAAATCATACTCTGTTTGGTAAGATGAGAGGTATTAGTTAACGATGAATCCTGAGCAGTTTATGCTGTGATGAGGCATTAGGTTTCAATCGGTAAATATTGCTATACTGATCTGCATATGCAATATCAATGACTACTGGAGGGAAAAGAAGATTTTGAAACAGTATTTAAACCTGAAACTGGAGTTACCCTACAGCAAAAAAAGCTTGTTATTTCCACTAACTACAATTTAATGTCCTTTCATACCAGCGCTGATCTCTTTTATCACAGCAGAGAAATGAGACGAAGGAATGACTTGATTCCAGCTTGCTTGATACAGATCTTAGAGTAGATGAAGAATATACTCTATGGAAAAGCCTATATTATTTGCCAGTCATGTCTACTGAAGATCCTCTACCTTCACTGCGCGTGGCAACCTGACTGAATAACATAATGAAGGACTGACATTTTTTTATCTTAAAAAAAAGAAAAAAGATTGGCTAGCAATGAATACAGGTTGTGCAATTGTGCTTCAGCTCAAATTTGGTATTCTAAGGAACACATTAGTAATGAAATGTACAAATGCTGTTAACCTGTCCAGAAAGATCTGTACCATCAGTTACAACAAGAAATCAGGAACAACCAGTAGGCAAGCGATGGGAAGTGCATCAGTTCCTAGCGTTTAGTCATACATTCCTTTTATTAGTCACCACCTTTACACCCATTCTACTGTACCTTGTAGTTTGTCTTTATTTTATGAAGAGAACTTTAGGGCTAATGCGTTTTTATTTCCATAATTTCAGTAAAATTAAAAAATTATATTGGCATAAGGAATCTGTTCTCGGGACCATTAGAATGTGAAGATTCAGTATTTACTAGATTACCTTTTTCCCAGCAAAAGAAACTTCTACAAATGGATCTACCAGGTTTTTCTTGTCTGCTTCTCCTCCAAATATTTCCTTGACAGTCTGTGCAAAAGCATCATCCACTGGAGAGGTGTCAAAGAAGAAATTAAGGTTTATATTTTTATTATTTTATTTATTTATTCAGCCTAAATAATAAGTTGCCCACAGCAATCCCACTGAAATCAATCAGCCTACAGATCTAGGTAGGGTAAAGTCTAATATGATAAACAAAATTCTGAAGAGTGTTGCTGGTAAAAATGGAGAATTCAGGCTTAGCAGCAATTTCAAGAATATAAATTTTTGAAACGTCATAAGGAGTGCTGATGTGCTCCTGTATTTAGACACACAGTTGTACTTGAAAAACATGCATGTACCTGTAGACATTGTCATCTGTTGTCACAGATATAGGTGAGAAATTATGCTAAGTAGTGATAAAAAGCCACCTATATTATATCAGAAAACACATATGGCATATAATGAGAGAAACAGTCTTTGTCTCACCCAGATAGAGAATTTGTCACTAAACAAATTAAGGTCAAACTGTTTACAAGCTCCACTGCCCTCCAAAGCTGTTCATTTAAGCTAGTGGTGCTCAACTTACAGCCCACAGACTGCATGCAGCTTTCTGGGATACAGCCAGTTCCTAGTTACTTATTTCCTGTGGCCACTCAGGAGCAGGCTGCTGGCCATACAGACTGCCTTGGCCACCACAGCCGTGGCTGGCTGATTTCAGCAGTCCTGCAGCCTTTTCCTTATTGCAAAATAGCTGCAGCTATGAGCACCTGTGAAGAAGAATTAATGGATTGCTGGGAAGAGGAAGATGCAGGGGGCCATCAGCAGTACTACTCATCTACTAGGATGTAAATAGCCTTGGTAAAGAGGGCTGCAGGGAACCGGCTGTCTGATAACCTCTTGAAAGCGGGCAGTAATTGGGATAAAACAGGAAGTTGACACACGTACTGCATACTGGAGCTAGACACACACAGAACATCCAGCTTATCTGCAGATCAACTGTACTTGAATGTTGGTTACTTGCATGTAACTTCAGTGATTGGAGAAGGGCTAAGGATGTAGATGACCCTTCCCCACTCCCAGAAGCTGTGTGGCCCACTCGGCAACAGATGAACATTACTAATGTAATGGGTAACACATTAAATTATCCATTACAAGAATTAAGTAGACTTACTGAGCATTACCAAAGGACTTGAAATGGGCTACTTAGGCCATCACAGAATTATTGGCTCAAGTAACAACGTAAAACACTCAAGATGTTTTATGTTCAAGGAATGTTTCTGAACAGCTAACACAAATATTTCTAAGTGTAATCAAATACACGGATGGACAAGTAGTAAGAAGCCACATACTTTGCGGAATGTCCTCAGCTCTGTAGATTTTGAGAAGGAAAGTGACCCATCGAAGTGCAATTCCAGCAGGTAATAACAGATTGCTCTCCACATCATCGCTTTCATTATCTCTTTCCCTTTTTTCAACCTGTTGGGAGATGCAGTGCTACGTAACATCTGGTACATAAGAGAGACAGCGTAATGTACACAATTAAGGTGATTAGTTAAACTGCTGCCCACAATACTCATCAGATACAAGACAGTTGTCAGTTTCATTACAGAGATTTTATCAAATTATCAAGCCATAAAAATTCTACCTAAACTATTTTACTTACATTTTTATCTCTAAAGTACTCAATTGCAGGAGCCTATTATAATCACATATTTAAAGTCACCATCATCACACAATGATGATTTTGGCACTCATACAATGTTGGCTACAACTTCATGCAATTTTCATACTTAAGATGAACATTGTGGTAAGGCATCTTACTGCAATTAGAAAGTGCATACAACTCTTACATAATTTGACAGAACTTAAGTGCTTCCTCCTTTACAAATAAATAGGAAATAAAAAATGCCACCACAAATAACTAGACATATCCTTGTGACTTCAAGAATCATGAGGATAGCAGAAAGGAATAGTTAATACGGAACAAGAAGGAGATCTTCTATGGTTCTGGGGACCAAATTATATTTAACCAAGGAGTAGCAGTATGCAAAAATCTCAGCCAGGAAGAATAGCAGAACTACAGACAATGGTCAAGTGAGAAAAAGGTCATACAGAAAAGGGGGCCTGATTTACTTTGACAGAACAGCAGTTAGTTAAGGACTGGATTGTTAAAACTACCTACTGCTTTCATATGCATCAAATTACTTACGCCTAACTTGCAATTATTGATGGGTCTCATTTTCACCTGGTAAATATTTGGGACTTTCTGGTACCCAGGTTTCTCTATGGGCCTGTCTCCATTATGTAGTTGTGGAGACATTCCTGACTTAGTCCTGGAATGGGTATCAGTATGTTGCTCAGCCTGATTACCTATGCTAAGCAGAATTACACATTAGCTTGCAAGCAACACCAGGCTAGCACATGTCTACTTCTTCCAGGATGTGAAGTAGTATCTACAAATGGTAGATCAACACACCCAGAGCTGGTACAGAGGCTGCTTAATTGGGCAGGATAACACAATAAGCTTTGAGTTAGCCACTTAGTACTGGATGCCCTTCAAACAACTTGTAAATCTTTTAAATACTGCTCACAGAGTGAATTATACGGTATTCAAATAATGCCTGAAGGACACGAATAAATATCCGTGGGGTGAAGAGAGGAAGAAAAACGTTTAAATGAAACTTACCGGTGGCTCATCTCCAGTTCCCAAGACAAACATGCTGACTTTCATATAGCCTTTAGCTCCTGAATTTGTATCTTCAGGATCACCCAGCAAAAGCCATTTTCTCATGACTGCATGGCCTAAAATAAAACAAACACCACCACTCATCCCTGGTAATATCTACTACAAAATGGCAGAAATCATAAAATCAAACTCAACTGTTTCAAAAGCATGCTTTATCCTAAAATGAATTATTTTAAAAATTTATTCTGTCCTAGACAGGTCTCAACAGGCCATTCAAAACAAGAAAACCAGTGGTGTTAAGATGTTGTGGCATACTAGTTCAGGGATGTAATTATCAAATAGTTTTGCATTACTTTTCTCATTTTAGGTCTTTGACACCAAAACTAACATCCAAATTTTAGGTTCTTGTACATAATCTTAAAACCACGGAAAGGAGTTATATATTGTTGGATTTTTTAAAGTTAATACTTAAAGCAGCAATCTCAAATAGCTTTCCATTAACTTTCTTCTTTCACTTTAGAAGTCTAATGAAATGTTTCAGCTTCAAGTTTCAAGCAAGGAAAGAAGCTCTGAAGTAACTGTTACTTACCAGGCTCATCATAAATATAGCCAATGTCAATCTGAAACAAAGATCAAAGGCATTACCTCTGAAGAAATACCAAAACAGAAAAATGCTAGGACAAGTCCCCTCAAGTTTTTAATGAGTACTACTACATTGTTCTTGTCACAAACAAAAGAAACTTTACATAGCACATTCTTGGGAGGAGAAAGTGAAAATGCCTTACACTGAAAAATGAGGGATTTTGAATGGATACAGCAGCCAAGAAGATGCAAGAAAAGATGTATGTGAACTAACAGCTGTAGTTACTTTCTTCTTTCCTCAGATGCCCAGCTTTTTCATTTATCAAAAACAGAAGACCAGGCTAGCTTACTTTATTCTCTATGTCTCCCCCTTATTTTGTGTTCAGACAGGCGTTTCAGACCTCTTTTTTTTCTATTTCCTGCTTAACATCTCATCCTTCAGTTCCAGAGATGAAGCTTGGTTTTTTTAATCGATAATTTCCTTTTTCTTTTATGAAGATGATGGGCAATTTTTCCCCTCACTGTGTCAAATTTGGACAAGATTGCACATATACCACAACTGTATTCATTGTATCGGATTTCAAACATGTTCAGGAAGGTAAGTATGTTTGCTCATCACAACTGGGGCTAGTATTCCTTGCAGGGAAAGTCTGAAAGGGTGATTTTCTAGAGAGAATTACCCTTGGGGTTTTCTCCTGGAACGTGTACCTGCAGGAACAGAAAGTAGCTGAGTAACATGCTGTCACCCGCTTAGTGAATGATCAGTCCTCCACAGAGCAATATACCACTGTCTGAATCACTAGAAATTACGTAGATAATAAGCAGTGAGAGGCAAAAGAAACAGCTTTGTGGGAGAAATTGCTTCCTTTAGAAAAGAGCATTTTTCCACACTTGCATATTTTTGTGAAAAGCTAGTCTACAGACCTACTGAATTTATGCAGTACAAAATAAACAAACAGAAAATACAGGCAACACTGATACTGGAAATGTTATAATAGGAAATCCCAGTAGCCTTTAAAATTATCATGTGAATTCTTTGCGTGTATTCGTTTAGGAATACCTTGAACAGCCAGATGTCTACCTCCCAATATTGACTGTAACAAATACAAATCAAGTTTATCTCACTAATATCATTAGAATCGCAGAAATTACTTTAACTAAGAGACTTTTCTACCATCTCTTTTACTTAACAAACTTCTGAACAAAGGAAAATCTTTCCATATCACCTGACAACGTGTATCTTTATGCTGCCATACACATCACTATTGTGCCTATTAGCTACCTAATCAAATTATCTCTTCAAACCCTACCTCACACTAAATAATCAGCCTAATACCTTTTGAGGAAAAAATTTGCCTTTAGGTAAATATTTTCTTCTCCTGGATGCAAGTTAAAGAACTTGGTATATAAAACATACCATTTTCTTTAACAATAATCTTCTATTCCAATACGAAAACTGTTTGCTAGTGCTTTGAACAAATGGTCTCTAGCATGAGAAGCAAGACATCATCAGGTAATTCTTTGGCCCCATGCTAAAGTAGTATATATTTAAACATTTAAAACAAGTACTTAAAAAATTTCTCTCATTTTATTTAGTTCAGTCAAGATATGGAAGTTGTTTCCTACCCACCTTAAATTCTCCCATTAGACAGTCTGCTCGTAGAGAATGAGAATCATACACCTAAAAAGATAGACAAGCATTAAACAGGCATGTTCCTAAACATCCTAGTGAAATGGCCAGACAATGCAATATGCATCCAGGAGCCTTTTGAACATGCACCATTTTTTCTTACCCGAATGCTAACTGTTTCATCAAGCAACTCTAAAGGAGTCATGTGGACGTTGTAGAAAAATATCTGTTAAGGTAAAAACAAACAAAAATTCTGTCTCAAAATGACAAACACATAATTCTCTGAACAGAAAATGCAAAATCATTATTTTAAGAGGCTTGTGAAGCATGCCTGCTACAGTACTTTTACCCTGCCTCCTTGCTGGACACATTATATGATAATTTAGCACAGAATAAAACACTAAATTTAGTAAATAAACTTAGTACAAAGTAGAGAAAAGACAGTCACAACTTCCATTTTAATGAATGCAGTAGGCATACCTGTGCTGCAGCCTTTCATCACTGCCCTTGCCCTTTGCTCTGCATTTCACATTTTCCTCAGAGAAACAACTATAATTCCCTCAGGGGAATTATAAAGGTTGTTCATTTTCCAGGACATTCAATCCCGGTCTAGCCATCTCTGTTGTAGCTGTCAAAAAGGTCTTATTTAGGGCTAGGGGAGATAGTGATTGTATACTTCTTTGAAATTCAAGGCCACGGGAATAAATCTAATAGTTTGACAGCATGAAGGTAAATATACTATCTATTAGCTTATTTGTTTTATTAATAGCACATGTCTCACTAAGTTTGGTCTTTGAGCCCAGCTATGCTCCAGTCAGTACTTTATCCCAACAAACCTAAGGGTACAGAAACATGGTCCCTCCTATTCCATTTTGAGCCTAGTCTGGTTACTCAGACTGCCTAGGAATCGATCCAATACAAGGTGCAACCAGCTTTCTCCCTTCCCTGTTTTGCACCACTGCTTCATAAATCTTGACTGCTATCTGTAGCTTAGTTCAAGTCTCAAAGTGTTATAATTTCCTTGGTTTTGCCTGCATGTGCTAAACATGCTTGCCACACAGTTCGAAAATCTTCTGAATCTGCCACACATGTCCAGATAGAGTTATCCCTCAGCATTCTCTCTATTAAGCTTAAGCTTTGCAGCATGAGTCTTCCAGACACGGGATCATTCTTGTGTCCCCTACACAGCTTTAAATTCTCTCCTGTATTTCAGCATGTTTGATGTACAGATCCCTGTCTGGACAAAGAAACCTAGCTGTGCTTTCACAAATCATGGGTAGCAAGGCAATGACATTTCCAGATTCTGTGTGGCAGTATTACTGACTCAAAGCACTGCACTGAAAGCTTGTCTGCACACACCATAGAGGTCTACAATTATTCCTAATTATTTTTTCTGTGATTTTATAACCTGCACACAACTATTCAAAGTCATTATTATGTCACCTGGCCAACTGTATTAAAGAACATGTTCCATACGTCTCACCTGAAGTTTGACTTCCTTCTGGATAGCTTTATCTGCCAAGACTGCCAGCGATAGACATGTGTTTAGTGATGTGAATACATAAACAAAGGGACTGGGAACTGCAAAATGCAAATTAGCCATACTTACCTTTAAATATTAGCAAATTCTTATTCACTGATCACAATGAAAGCCGCAATAACTGTTTTTCTACATTTGATACCATCAACATTTCAGCTACAGTGTTCTTACACCACTTACTTCATCAAAATATGGGTTGTTTCCTCTTTTGATTCTTGTTCGGTGTGTCTGACCGCAAACATGAACTTTGACTACTGGTTTTATGTTATTTCCAGGCAACTGACGACCTTCAATGACTCTAACACGGATCTGGAAAAAATTTTTTCCAGTATTTGTATTAGTTCATTCCCTATATTATCTGTCATCCTGATGACAACAATTTCTTACTATACCATTAAAAAAATTAGCCAACATCTGAAGCAGCTGTCAGACATGGATGGGACAGACTTTTCAAACTTAATTATTCTAGCAAGTATATTTTTACTTGAATTTTACAAGACGAGTTGGGGATAATTATTTCGGTAAAATTTTTTTGACCTGCTTCTACTACGGATTTTTAAAGCTGCTATTGTAGTTTGAAATCTATACAAGTATACAATAAATAAGGTTAATCTAGATTTCAGTCAGAACTGTACAAAATTGGACATCTGTAACAGGCAAATTTGAAGAATACTTTTGAAATACAGCCTTCCAAATGAAGAGGCTAATAGTCTCTGCAGTCCATTAGAGTTGCACAATTTGACATTAAATTATGCTCAGGCTACGTGAAAGGAGCAATGTCATGCCAGGCAGAAAAGGGAATATGCAATATTTAATAAATCTATTACCTGGAAATCTTGTGGTTTGTTAGAAAGGATTCTCCGTGTTTTCTTTCCCTTGGTGATGCGTTTAGCTAGCTGGGCTTCCTTTGTGCCACTTGGAACTGTTGGTGTGATACCACCAACTGGACCATCCAAGCCATCCTCATAACCTCCATCATCTTCTCCATCTCATACAGTAAAAAACCCAAAGTGTAATTAATAACAGCTTGATGTTAAAGTTACAGGAGTAAGACTCTGATATCCAAGAGTTCCACTAAAATTCTATTATTATCTCATTTCAACTTTTTTTTTTTTGCTAACCACATGCTTCCAATTCCTTTTGAAAGCTAGTCATTTTAGCCTGCTTAAGAACAACTTTATATTCTAACCAAACTAACTGTAGATCTGTTCCTCTTCAGGATGCAGCGTACCTAACACAATTCCCATACACTTTTTTGAACCAATCGATTGAAGTTTTAGCAAAGAACAGTTCAGCTGTAATCATCACCAGACTACTTCACAATACACCAGAAGTGATTAATTTCATTTCAGTTGAAGCTGTTTCCCAGCAGCAAGACTAGGCTATAGTATAGGATTGGGTTTTACTTCAGAATCTTGAAAACATGAAGACATTTAGAGTCATCCATCCAAAATAAAACTCTGAATCCCCCTTCACAGCATTTAACTGTGGCGTAAGTTTAAGCCTCTTAGTAAGCCTCTTTGACAGTTCTGAAATCACAATACCTCTGTGGAAGACTGTTCTACAACCACATGACACTACAATACTGGATCAGGCAGTGAGATTCCAGTATTGCAAAACAGGATCCATAAATACCTAGACCACAGAAGTGCGTCACTCTCTTGGATTTCCAGCTTCTTTTCTTAACTGAAGAACAGTGACTACAGTAAAATCTACAGGAAGAACATTCTGTGTCTCTGATAGTTAGCGTTAACTAAATGTTTGTTAACTTTATGAATTAGTTTGTCAAAGCAGGGCAGTGATCATTTTGCATAATGAAGTGATCCTTGATCCTTGTAAGTGACATATAAAAAGTGATCCTTGTAAGAGACAGTGATCCTTGTAAGAGACATATGAAAACACAGAGACTGACATACCATGTATCTTATAATCGGAAGAACCCACCTCCCTAACATCTCTCAAAATCCATCTGCCTGGATGGATCCATGCAACTGATTGATTACACACCCTGACTTGGCACGTAATTTTTAATTTCTGAAACTGAGCTGTTGCAGTCTCAGCTGGGAAGGTGATTTCATTTCATGGGAAATAGGTATTTACAATAGTAAACTAAGGCGTGTTTGATAATTTGCACAGAAATAATTTTCATGCAGTTGCTGGATACTAGCTAAAAACCTGCCATGTTTTATTTTACCTGTATTACCTTATAGTTCAAGTACATTTTTAGCAAGCTATCAAAATAATCTAAGTCAAATTATCTTCAAGTCCACATTTCTATAAAATTATTTCGAAGTGCAGTAATTTAACACACAGCTTTTGTGTTTGCATTACCTATTCTTCCACTCCCCAAGAACACCTCTCAGTGAAGTCAGTGGAATCAAAATTTCCCCCAGAAGACTCCTCATTTCAATTTTTTTCCCTCTTGTGTTATTATCTATCAGCAGATAATGGTCAAACTCATTAATTTCTCCTCAAACATGTAACACGTATTATATTTACTTCTTTTGGCACAAACACAGCCTGGATATTAGGGTAGTTATCTGTCTGTCAACTGCAAAAACCTGTTGTTACTTCACAATTCTTTTAAGAGTCTAGAAAACCAGAGGCTCTCAGAAACACTCTCCGCAAAAGCCTGGTTAATACAATATATAGAGACCAAACAAAATTTCTACTGATCGCAGTATTTCATAGGCTAGTCAAATATCAAGTCTAATACAAGACACAACAGTGTCTTTCAAAACTTACCTATTCTACAGGAGGAAAAAAAGTTGAATGCTTCAAAAAAATCTTTTCACAAAGCTCCCTAACATTGAAAGTAATAGAATATCTTTCTCAAAAAATGTCGGTTCCCTGATTTTTGGTTAGCCCTAGCATTACAGCAGATTACTGCTGTTTCTTTTAGCATTCAAAAACTTTTCTTTCTCAAACAAAAGCCATTTTGAAAAGCTTCTAAGCAACATCATTCTTTTGTAACCTGATTCCACTGGAGAAAATGATGCTAACAAACATTTATGTCAGGAAATGCCAATTTTCTTCCTAGCTGTAGTTCTGAATCATTCTTAATTTTTTTAAAAATCACTATCTGGCAGTCTTGACATGTTTGCTTCTGGTTACTTTTTTTTTTTCTGATGAACAATGCTGCTGTATCACTTTCTTGCCATATCTTAAATATCTCCATGATCTTTTAACAATAATGTTCTGAGAAAAGACTGAAATACCTTCTTGTGTATTGGTCCCTCCTGGATCATTTGGATTTGCAGGTCCAGCTGGTGGCTCATAGCCTACTACCAAATCAATTGTTGCCTATAGAGAAATACACATTTTTTTATGTAGTGCACAGTACTCACAACATTTGTTTTAAAACAGTAAGTTGTTCTAACACTGTACACGAACACGGACACTGTACACGGACCTACTCATAGTCACAGCAGAGTTTATAATAAAATTTAAGCTATTAGTAAATTAATACACTTATTAAGCTATATATACATACAAACAATAAAGATCCCACAATTCGCAGCTAATGGAATAAGCTCTAAAATAATATCCAACAGACAGAATCACTGTGTTTATATTCAGAAAAATCTGTCACAACACAAGTATGTAAGATGTTCTACAAACATGAATGTATTTAGTTCCACAATATTCATGGCAGACTAGGTGACATCCTAGATTTGCAGATGGAAAAACAAAGGCACTGAGAAATAACACTATCTGATCAACAACATAACAAGTCTGAACCATAAATAAAATTTCCTATCTGGCTCTTTAATTGCTTGTTCATATCTCCATCCTGAAAGAAAAACGTTATGTAGTTTTCCATCCTAATTATAGAATTGTCTTTCTTGTGCTTGTCTGCGGTTTTGGATTATTGGACAAACCATTATTGTTCCTAGTTGCCACAGTAACATGAGGAGTCAGCAAAAAAAAGCCCAACCCTGTGACCAACTATGATATTAAACTACAGCTGATGAGGCACTGAAATCACCCTTAAAGCCTCTTAAGTGTACTAGAACGCAATATGAAGTACCTTAACAGCTAGACTCCACAAACACAGTAAGGTCCCAGTTCTAGAAACTACTTAATTAATAACTAAGTTAATACCCAGTTAACAACTCTGTTAAATTTAAACATATGCTAATCCAAGTTAAGCAGGTTCTTGTGTAACTTTCTGAACTGAGCTAGCAGTGAACACGTACATGATTATGTGCTTTCTAGAATCAGTCCTATGACACAGGTAGATATTAGAAAGAACACAGCAAAAAAGCGCATATGGAAACTCCATCTGGTACGTAGGAACATACTCCTTTTCAACATCAGGCTGATTTCCATGCGCACTCTGTGGCTCATAATATTTATAACACATATATACAAATACATACACAAAAACCAATTTATCTAACTTAAAGGATATTAAACAAACTCAGATGGTATACACATAATTATATCTTGTTATGAATTTCCTCTGTCTGGAGCTTTTGCTACAAAATTTCAAGCACTTAGTTCATACAGTAAAAATAACCTGAAAATATTTTTGCTGCACGATTAGCCCTGTTGCTGGACCATTCTGATCAAGAATACAGTAAAACAAGGAAATGTAAACCACTCACTCCAGTTTCTTGTCCCCTTTCATTTAGCAGAGGTATGAGTTTGAAGGGAAAAGATCTGCTTTGGTTACCTACAAGATCCTTAAGGGCTAGGGATGCACTGCCAATTAATCTGAAATGAAGTAAAAATCATTATTAGAATGCAAGTATAGATCAAACAGAAGTTCCTTTTTGTCTTCGCTAGCGTCTGTTAGTTCACCAAATAACTCCAGCCACGAATTGAAAACCCAAGACACAACAAAAGATCACTGCAAATGTTATCTAAAGATTGTGTACTGCTAATTTGTATTTTCTGTTTCATTGCACTTAAATGTGCTCGTGTTCTTTACAGAAGACACAGCTTTAATCTAAAAGAGGCTAAAAGCCTAAATTTAAATAAGTATTATATGTATTTTTGAAAATAATCTTCTGTATAACTTTCAACAGCCACATCACAATTCTCATTGGTAAACTAAAGGATGTAATACTTTCTTTCCCTATATAGCTTTGCAAACTCTCAGATGAGAAGTCATGTGTAAAAGCTAGATATGACAGCTGATGTAGTACACAGAAAGACACACAAAAAGACATACGCACATCTCTGAATAAAAACAATGAAACAGAACAAATGCAATCAATGTGCTTACTAGAGGCTTCACAAAATTAATCTTCTTGCCCATACTTTATATTTTGGAATAGGTTCATCTCCTTGCCCCTAAATTCTCAGAATGTTTCGATATGGCTCTGAAGAGGCCTATCAAAGGAAGCTGCCCAGGAGATCTGACATTATGTGGTAGACTTTCCTGAACTACTTCTGCCTACTTTGGGACTGCATCTGTCATCCTCATCCTCTTCAAAAAAGTGAAAACTGCATGCACTTTTAACCTGAGAAACTTCTTTTAGGCAGAGTTTCTAACAATGTGGCATTGGTCTCATGGTATCTGGCACCGTATTTCCTTCTCACAGTATGCAATAACAGTTTACTCCTATACTGAAGTGGATTATTGGAATAACTGAGATTTTTGTCAACGAAAAAATCCCAAGATAATTTCACCCTGTAAATATTACAAAGAACATGTTTTACAAACAAAATACCAGCTTTGATGCCAAAGTAGAAAAAATATCTGTACGTGGAGAACTTAACTGAGGTCCCTTTGAACAGATTGCAGTGATTTTTCATGGAGAAGCTAAGGATGCACGGGCATTTTTTGACATGGAGCAACAGCATTACTATAGCTACTCTCAGGTGCTATGTCATGAGAACATAATTTACTTTTTGCAGAGTACATTAGGATAGGTAAGTATAAAATATTAATTTCCTGCAAATATACATTCTAGGTATTACACATTAGAACTTTTGTTTAGCTGTGAACAAAAAAGAACTACACTTTCTGTTTGAATGACCTGTTAGAATCACTTTGGTGCTGTCACCTCCTCAGTCAACTCTGCTTTCCCAGCTCATCTCACTCCTCCAGACCTAGTTGTCTTTTTGATAGTTTCAACTCACTACTCAAACCTTCCACTTCTGCCCCTTAAATTGCAAGCGCACAGTAATATTCCAGCTATGCCTCGCATCTTCATCACATGGATGGGCTAGATGTGAAAAGCAGTTTACGATCAGGCCATGCTGCAGAGGAAACACGTGAAGCTGTTCTAACCTTTAAGATGCCCGTAACTGAAACTCTGATGCCATTTCTAACACCTGCCTCTCCTCCCTTTACTGAACTGACACCTGGACTCAGTATTGTAGTCTTGATCCAGTGACCATTTAAAAACTATGGAAATACACCAAGTTATTTCAGTAAGCATTAGATCAACCCTAGATACATTTTCACTTTTTACAAATTGTTGCACACAGCTGGACGTTAGCTGAAACACTGACTCCATGCATTTCTCAACTTCAGGGATCTTAAGAAGCAATTTCTCCTGTTATGCAATTAAAATTGCATTCAACCCACAAGACAAACCTAGATCTGGAACATTAGATATATATGCAGTGGCCTTACTCATCCGGCCAACTGTAGTATTATTTGACATTACTTATGATTTGATGTAGCAAATCTTGACGCCAAACAGTAAGGTATACCTAGCTCAGGAAACAACAGCAGATGGCCTCTCTCAAACAGAAAGAGGCTTTATTTTTTCCCATGTGGCTTCAACATTCCAAAAATTGGTGTTATATAGTAGTCAAGTTAAGTCTGACATTACATACCAAAGAGAACACCTACCTCTATATTTGATCAAATTTTTCTATGGAAAGAGCAGGTGTCATGCAGAGAGACACTGATATTATTCAACAGTCAAAGAAAAGCGGAAAAGGTTCATTCCATAATGATTGCAAATTCCAGAGCAGTTAAGAGAGAAAAATACTAGGTAGCTTAATGCATATTTCTCTTGATTACACAGCCTTCTAGCATGTTAATAGCTTTGAAAGCAAGTATGATATAAAGAAATGGAAAACAATTCCTACAGTTGGAAGGAATAAATGCTTGAATTTCATTTACACATCTGCATACTGAAAGAAACTTCTCTTCACTCTTTTTCCTTCAATACAAAATTAAGAAAAACTTTAAACTCCAAAAATTCTTGCTTTCCCCAAATCCTTCAACCATGACTATGCCTTCCCATTTAAGAATAACAGAAACATACATAGTTTCAGGTATCATAGAAAGGAAAACCCCAGTAAGACTACCCAAAACCAGCTAGGCCAAATCTGATTCCAGAGGAAGGGAAGAAAAGCTTTTCCTATGTACATCTGTAGAAAAATTTTGTAGACCTGCTGTTTTGATTTGATATGAGCTGGAGCAACTTACATTAATTCCAAAAAGAACTTCAGTTCAGAAGTCACCAAGTCTCAAATCATCTCAGTGACTGTTTCGGCAACCACACCCTCCTATCTGGTGACATTAACTCAAGAACAGCTGTTCAACAGTAACGCTTTTGAAATTTTCCAGCACCAATTTCCATTTCTACATCCTCCTCTGTCCTACACAAATAATAACTGTGCACACATTTGAATACACAGTAATTGTTTTTAAAATTCTGAGCACCTTCAGAAGACTGAAGAGCGAGTCAGTTACACAGACTACTTGCTTGCTACTAGTTGTCTCTAAAGTCCTTTTGTTCCCCCTCTGTTAACAGGTCGGGCAAGGATAGTCTCCAGTCTTTTTCCACTCTAGCAAGAGTGAGAGATCTAATATTCAGCCTATATGCTACCTTAGTCTCCTTCTAAGCTTTAGCCAAATTCGAAGCTTTAGGCTGTTAGTCTTTTGCCTTCCCCGAAGTGTTCCTGTTAACTAGATTTAGGATGTTTCAGCCCTCCCTTAGCAGAATCATGGACCTGATGAAGTTGGAAGGGACCACTCCAGATCATCTAGTCCAATGCCTCTGCTCAAGCACAGCCAGCTAGAACAGGTTACGCAGGACCACATCCAGTCTGGTTTTGATCATACAACTACTCAATGGCTGAAGTAGTATTTTCAAACGTAACAAGGAATGCCTCAAGGTCATTGCTAGGTCTCATCTTTGTCTCTTGTACTAGTCTTGGAGAAAGCCTTTTTCCAGAGGTGCTTCTCTCAGGTCTTTAATCTTTGGGCTAAGTTGGGTAAGCATGACAGCTAAGTCAGATAGCAGCAGCTGTTGTTTTGACATCATGTCCATTAACAGTTCATTGCCATTTAATGCTTTGCTGCAAGGTCTGCTACTGTACTTGCTTCTGGTATGTGACTAGATTCACAGTCCTCTGCACGACTACTGTTCCTCCGAATTCCGAAGACTTTTTACCTTCAGGCAGAACTGCATGTAATCTCCCTCGAAAGTAATGAGTTTCAAGGTAACAAGGAGTCCTTTCCTTCCAGCACAGCTGAAAAGACTTTCTGTCACCTATTCATCCTCAAATAACACTGCTCTTTGCTGGAGCTATTTCAGCTTTCTTCCTCTTGCCCGTTTAATTCCAGTTCACACTGGTCTCTTGGCACCATCAAGTGGGATAGTTTCTGCTTTCAGAATAGCTCAATACATCCTCTGACCTTTTGTTCATCGGCTGTTTTGGCAGTTGACAGCAAATGAGTATTACTTCTTAACCCTGCTTAAATACCTTTCTGGCCATCCCTAAAACTTGTATATATGCCTAGTCAGTCAGGTCTCTTAAACTTTTCCAGCTTTGCAGAAGTAACTGCCACAAGCAGTTTAAACATTCTGATCTACCACTGAGTAAGATACCAAAGACAAATGCGAAGTCCACATTTAGGAGCAGATTTTAAACCACTTCAAATACACCTTAGCAGTGCTAGGCCTATGATACTTTCCCCCCAGTAATCAAAGCGAAATACTTAGTTTATCAGCATGAAATCAATGAACTACTGATGACCAACTACTAAACACAGTGTTGCATTTATGCCAAAGCTAATTAATCCGTTAGTGGTGTGGTTAGCACTTCCTGTTAGCTGCTCAAATAACCAAGAGAAGTGAAACTTCACACCCATGCTTGGATCAGGAAATGCTAACTCACAGTACCAACCATTTTATTACTACTCCCCTGTTTGAAGGTAGCAATTCATACTAAATTATTCAGCATATCACGTCCTCCAGCTGCTTACATGCTACTTCTACTGGAAGCCCCATGGTTTTAATCCCCTGAGAGTTAAGCATTTAAATTTGAGTTATTTTTAAGGGTTTATTTTGGCAGAGATTTATATTGATTATGCTCATCAGCAAACTTGATCCCACACTGCAGTTATAATTGCTACACTCAACCTTTCTTTCTCTGTGTGTATGTTTCGTTATAGAGTCTACGCTACAAGAGCTGACACCCACCTTCTGTTGTACATGCTGTGTTTTAAAATTTTCATTAAGAACAAACCAACTATTTTTATCTTAATTACTTTATAATAATTTTTGCAAGAACAAACTTTAAAAAAGAAACAAAACATGGATACTATTTTGTACAAGGCACTAAACCCCAAAACCGAATCTTAACCAGGCTGGATCTTGCATACTATGTATGCAAGGAAAACCTGCAACTATGCACAGCCACAGTGACGGTAAAAAGAATCCACACAAAGGGTACAGCTGTAGGATTCAAACGATCCAGAAATTATTTAACTATGGAAAATACTTAAACATGATTAAATAATTTGCTGTACTGTTCATTTGTGGCTGTGTTTTTCTGCTTGAGAAAAGGGTGTGCCCAATCTGTTTTTCCTCTGTGTCACTAGGTTACTAACTACGCAAAGAACTTGGGGAAACACATAATCCCAACTCGCTTTCAAATAGAATGAAAATCACTTCATTCAGACACGTCTGTAACTTCCTGTTAACATTTTTTTTTTCTTAACTACACAAGGACAACTGAAGTTACTGCGGCTTTTTGTTGTTGTTTTTTAACTGCATAAAGATTCATGTTGTGAGAGTTTGAAATCTCTCTACAAGCAGTATTAGACATAATAGAAAACAGATGTGTTCTCTTTTCAAGCATCTTCAGCTGGAAAAATCTAGCTAAGCATGCATCATATGAGTTCTCTCTAGTTTATTCCTATGATGCATAACATTCAGTGTGGTTTGCTTTATTTATCTTTTCCAACAACTGTTTCTTTTTCTGATGAAGAGCACTCATTTAATCTATCTGCAAAAGTTTAGAGATCCTGTAAACGAAGCAGTAAATTCTATCTTCAGGAAAAACTAAATGGAAAAATATTAAAATGTTCTTTCAGGGTTGATTTACAAAAACATGCCAGAGCAATGAGTTAAGTGTTTTGGCACAGTGTAAAAACAGAATAACATCCACTGTGCTGCTCTTCCTCCTGCATCAGTCTAAGAATGGGCTGCATGAACAGCTATGTAAGTTTCTAGGAGCTGTAACACACCATGATTTATATTGCAATCTTCTGCTGTGTCGTTCTAGAGGGGAGCATGGGTTCTGTAGTCACCTCTCAGGCACAGCAACAGACAAGGTGCCCAGAACTAGCCGGGAGTAACACTGCATGGAATAGCAGAGTGTGTATGGGCTAGGAGCTTTGTGAGCGAGCAGCCTGAGAGAGGCAGTTGAGTTGAGAAACACATTGTTCTGCTTCTAGCCTACACTGCAGCAAAGAAAGGTGGCAGAACATTTGAGCAAAAGTTGTCTCTACCTTAACAATAGCAATCCCCACTGCTTATTTTCCTCCAGAAGAGAGAAAATAAATCCAAAGATACAGTGTAGTTTCTTCTCAGTGCTCTTGCTCAGGTGAAACAGTCCCTTACATGTACCCTTTACACTCAAAACCCCTCAACTCAATCTAGACTTCAAAGTAAATAAAAACATGGATGTCTAAAGGAAAGATGACTGATGTAGACTCAAATCCCACTTAGCTTAAACCCTGCATACACCTCCCAGGTTAACGGGTCTACTCATGAATAATGTCAAAAGCACATGGCAAACACTGGGTTTCTGAAATAATGGGCCTTTACCTCTGAAATACTCAGTTCAGTTAACCACATGAAATTTACATGTAAAAATTGATACAATATTGTCCAACCCTCACTCCTCTACCACCCTTTTTAAAAAAACCTGCCATTATAATAGCTCTCACTAGTAAGGACCTTAGGTAGGCATCGTACTCTCTCTTTCCAATCCTGAACCAGCATGCAGACAAAGCACGTGAGTGGCATTTGCACAGCCTTCCACTGAGCAGCAAGCACCTTTTTGGAATGCCGCAGCACTGCAGGCATGTAGCTAACTACAGACTTAAGAGAGGATACCATGAAAGAAAGGCAAAATATGATATGGTAGTCCTAAATCTCTCTCAAACTCATTATTAGTAAATAGAATCAGTAACTCTACAGAAATACAGATTATGCATACATGCAAGTAATATGTGGGAAACTTACTCCACATTCCTTCTTTCATATGTTCCTTTAAATGTGAATGTTCATTAGTACCAAATCTCTTCTGCTGTTACAGTGCTCTGTATCTTTAACAGAAATCCAAGATGACATTTCCTATTATCTTGTTATAGTCAGGAAGCCTGCTCATGCGTTTCCCACTTCTCACCCCCTTACCCTGTTTCACTGCCAATAGCCCTTCCAAACACATCACACGCTGCAAAATGTGGCGGTTATTGAGGATTTATTTTCAAACAGCATTACTCTGAAGGTGTTGCTCTATCTGGTATGGACTATATATTCTTTTGCACAGCTCCATACATGGAAGTCACTTTCCCAAAGAATTCTAGTGGTTTACTTTTTACACTGTACACAGAATAATTAAGCAGTCAGTAACCTCCAGTGCATAAACCCAAGCAAAACAAACAAGCATTTGCACAAGCTGGGGGTTAAGTACTACAAATATGAGTCCAGATTATATTTACAAGTATGGTTTAAAAAAAAACACCACATGCCTTCCTAACTTTGAACCCAGAGTGAAACATTTTAAGGGCTTCAGATAAGCACATTCCTTTATTTTTCAATACGTTATAAAATTCACTACAAAATTCTGATTACTGGCAAGCTTTCCTGTATCAAGTTCTGTGATTTCTGGGATTTTCCAAAAGTCTGAGGCATGCAATATATTCCTGCTTTACTGACCTACAGGAATCTCAAGAATGAGAGATCTGAGGGGATTGGCTTGACTCACCGTGATTTTACAACAGAGCCGTTGGAGTATTGTAAAAACCTGAATTCACATATTGGGAGGAGGCAGAAAGTAGTGAAGAAAAACTAACAAAGGAAGTGGACTGCTATCAATAAACAGGAATGTATGCCTAGCTCAGGGTCGTAACATATCCAAATTTGCCACAAAATAAACCAGCAAAGATGATGATATCATACTCCCTTTCAAAATAGCAACTGCAACATTACTTGGCATTGACAGAAAAAAGAGAGCATAAGAGTGCAGCAAATAGAGAAACAGATCCTTGTTTAAAATCTAGGACTTTATACAAAGAAGTAGGGAACTGGCATCTCATTTTTTATAAGCTGTTCTTTTTGTCTGCACAGATTAAAAAAAACTCGATGAGTGATGTTTGTCCAAATGCATATATTTACCTTCTTAGACAAAAATCCTATTATTTAAGTCGAGATAGGCAGAAGATCTTAACCACTATGGGATAGCTAAAGATTAAACACATTGATGAAGCTTTATCTTGTTATGTGTGTTAAGAAAGAACTCCTAGACTTTGCCAGAGCTTTAGTACAAGCACGTTTCAACACAAAATAATACACTTTGTCCCTGCTGTAGATTATCTAAAAGAAAGCTTTCTGATTAGCTTGCCACCACCCAAGACCTTATCCTTTTCCTGCAATTGATTTTAGGGACCAACTTTATTTCTATGTGACGAGACATAAAACAAATGGCATGCAGAATGCAAGAAGTTGCTAACAATTTCAAACAGTAATTTATGTCTTCTTCATTGAAATTATCTGCATGCATTGCTTTAAGGTATCCTGTACACCTCCAATTCTGATATTAAATTAAAGCTTAAATCCTACAAAACTCCAAATACTTTTTTTAAAAATTTCTATAATCTGGTGTTCAGAATTACAAAAAACTTGGTAAGAGTCTGTATTATTTATTTGTTTCAACACAAATACAGCAGGAACGTCAAAGTCCATGTCAAAATGACAAAAAGTATCCAGCTGTAGTGAAGTTTGTGTATTATGCTTCTGAGCATAATGAGCCAGCATGAGCCAGCCACCACGAGCCAGCAGTGTGCCCTTGCAGCCGGGAAGGCCAATGGCATCCTGGGGTGCATTAAGACGAGTGTGGCCAGCAGGTCGACGGAGGTGATCCTCCCCCTCTACTCTGCCCTGATGAGGCCACATCTGGAGTACTGTGTCCAGTTCTGGGCTCCCCAGTTCAAGAAATACAGGGAACTACTGGACAGAGTCCAGCAGAGGGCCACAAAGTTGATTAGGGGAGTGGAGCATCTCTCATATGAGGAAAGGCTGAGAGAGCTGTGTCAGTTTAGCCTGGAAAAGAGAAGGCTGAGAGGAGATCTGATCAATGCTCACAAATATCTAAAGGGCGGATGTCAAG
>VZSC01002793.1:126157-199075 GCA_013398225.1 Steatornis caripensis | reverse complement strand
GGGGGGTTGGACTAGATGATCTCCAGAGGTCCCTTCCAACCCCTACCATTCTGTGATTCTGTAATAGAATGTGAATTAATTGAATTATAGTGTTCCCACATATACCATTTTAATTTTTCCCAGCAGCAATTTTTTCCAATGGCCATAGTCAAAAGTTCCTATCAATTCATAGGAACAAAACTGTTCTTACTAAAAACAAAAAAAAGTTTGAAAAATACAAAGGTTAATCTAAAAAGTTAGTCAAACAAGACACCTTAATTACTTACATGTTTACTTATTCCATGTTCCTATTCTGTAAGAGTATAAACCTACAAAAAATAGTTTAAATGCCAACATGGACACCTGACAGCATTTCAGTACTCTAAAACTTTTAATAATGTTGTTTCCTTTCATATAAAGATAGAAGCCTCAATTCAAGATTGCTCCTTTCTCAGTGTCTTTAACAGCAAGATTAAACTAAAAAAAAAAAAATTCCAGAAAATCATACGTTCCATGCATCTTTTCTGCTGTAATTAGTTCATGTGTAGAAAAACTAGACGTATTTTTCATTTTCATGCTTCAACATGTCTAAATTAAGTATAAAAAGAAAGCTGACGCTGCTTCAGAGTAACAATCCAACTGGTGAGGAATGGAAAGCCCACTGGCTTATAGGCTACAAGTAGGTATTACATCAGAAACTATCTAATTGCATCTATCATTGCTCTTCAGCAACTACCAGTTCCATTTTTTTCCTGGACTTCCGTATTGAAAGTTGTGTTTAATACTGGGAAAAAAAGAACATACTTGTTTTGTCCAATTGTTTCGAAATCCTTCACGATAATTGTCAGGGAAGATGAATTATCCAGAGCAATTCCTTTCAAGTCAAATTCAAGAATCTGAACAAAAAAATGGAGCAAAACCAAATTATAATTGCAAGTAACGTGAGGATTAATTAATGGCAGAGTAGGTTATACAACAAAATTATTCAGAAATAAATTTTGCATTTAGTGAGAGACAGACCAGACCAGCTTACATTTGCAAAAGTGAAGTAAAAAACCTAGGAACGTGCTCATAGCACATTCTTGATTTGTTAGTTACTAGTAACAATAACAGAAAAGGAACTTTCAGAGTGGGATTGTTTAATACTGAGTCATTACCTCTTTTGCAGTTCCACTTCCTCACACTAATACAAGTATTTTCTTATCATTCATAAGATCTGATACTGTTCCCTTGCAGTGCTGGTTGAAGTCAGTTGCTGTTGAATTTAGACAAATATTTGTATGTTCCCTTTCTTTGTATTTCTAACTACAAAACGTAAGTATAATCTTTAACTTTCATTTCTGGTTGTGAAAAAAACACTACTAAGAAAATATTTTTCCCAAGAAAAACATTACTGAAGATACAAAATTGGACCAGTCCTACAAGTAAACCATGAGGAACTTCAATACATGAGTTATTCTAATTCTGTAGGGTTTTTTCCTAGTATATAATAAAGGATCCAATTATGTTCCCATACATGTGGCTAAGCAATGGCTAAATATCATTTGGTCCAAAGTAAAAGGGAACAAAACCAGGCCACAAACTCACCAAATATCCATTTCTTTTACATAAAAACCTTACTTAACGAATTGTCACACCTGGCACAAGACTAATCCATTCACCTGCGTTTACTAACACCTTGTAAGAACACCTTTTACTAATTCCAGATTCCAAACGATATTCACAACTGTAGAAACTTACCAATTTTGCAAGCATTTTTTTCTTAAAAAAGACCAAGAATTGATTAAAAATTTACCTCATTCCAAACAGGATTAAGTTCACTGTCATTTTTCTTTGTTTTCTTTTTATCATCTGCAAATACAAACAAAGTGTGATGACCTGTTTTTGCTAAAGCACTACACAAATATCATAATTTTTCCTTTTACTTTTCAAAAGAAAGTTCGAGCTTTAAACCAAATGTTCCAATTCATTTTGCCTTTTCCAGTAGCTGCATGTTTTACAATCAAAGAGTCCCCTTGGCAATTTTAATAGTTCAGGCTTTTTATTCTGTTTAGTTTAAGCATAGCTAGATGTATTCCCAAAAAGCAAAATTAATGTTTAGGTTTCTCAACCTTTTATGACCCTTGACTGCAACTTCAGTAATGATGAAAGAAGACAGTCTAAAAGACTTGGAGACAGTAAGCTCAAAGTGATGAACTTTCATAGTAAAGAAAACGTGTAACGCATTTACCATATCTGAGTTACAAAATACTTATAAGGGTTTAGCTCCGAAATAAAATCACTTGGAAAAAAAAAACCCGAAGAAGATGTGCTTACAGCATCAGCACTTTCTGCTTTAAATGAGCAAATATTAGCAGAAATACACATATAAGAAAAAATGCAGACCTTCCTGAAAAAATGGTTTCCAGAGGTTATGCAGATCACTTCACTGACATTTACTGTAGCCTAAAAATGACGGATTTTCCATACTTTGTGGTAAAATCTGCATTTGGTCAACCTACAAATCATGGGAGTGTACAATGTAGTGTAAATTCTATATAGTGTGGGATTTCAGTTCAGATTCCTTCTCCTGAAAGGAATAACGCAACTCAAGTGTTGCAGAGGCCCTTTGCAGGCCTCCCTCACCTATTAGAAAGCGAAACAAAATTCTGATCTTACAACAGGTTCAAAGCAACTAACATGCCATGACTTTAATCTTACTTTGTAGTTGCACTATACATATACAGCTCCGATAGAGAACAAGTCTTGACACAACACTCAGAAGCACAAAAGAATTCTGGCAAACACACAGCTCTCTCAACAGAAATCGCATCTGTTAGTGATGAGTATCCTTAAGTACAGTCAGTAAACTAACTGCTGATCTATAAAATGCTCAGCCACAACGACATGGCTAAGTTTCAGACACGGTCCTTTTTTTTAAGGACTACAGTAAAGGTAATAGCATTTTTATTATTTGCAATTTATGGGTATACTTTGCCAGGAAAATGTTGCAAAGGCCTGGGAAGCAAGAGTAAAGATATACCATATGGGCAAGTTCATATACCCACTATTCAAGCAGTAGACTGTGGTGACTTTTTTTACTGGATGAGAGTGGGATGTACTGAAAGATTAAAAGCCAGACCATACTGCATATTGCAAGAACTGACTCACATTTATGTAACAGGAATTGTCTACAATTTATACAGGATATTGACTCACATCATACCACAAAGGAAAGAACATTCATAACATACCATGCTGTGGATTTGCATTTTGCAGAACAAAGAACCAATTTAACATCCTAATAAGAGAAATTCAACTTCATCTTATCTAATAGGATACAAAGCATTTTCAAAACTGAATATCCCAGAATATCTGGGCTTTGGCACTGGTACTCCAAGTCCCCCTACAAAAAGGAGCTGGGAGTCAGGAAAAAAATGTTCTCAGTGCTGGTAAAACAAGGGACTGTTGCAGCTGTTTGTAAAGGAGGTAGTGAATCATAGACCTGATCCTGAGGGAACTAATGGATAAAAGTCCTATGACCCCTGCCGAAGCTCAAATGTAACTCTGTAAGGTAAGGAGAGCCCTAGCTTGAACAACAGTCAAGACAATTCTTGACAAGGAGTAGATTTTTCCACTCTGGACTATCTATTTTCATAAAAACAAGAGTAAGATTTATGATTCCACTAACAATATGCACATTCTAGATTATACTAAGAAAAAACATTTTGTGTTACGCATTTGTGTGAAAGTTGGATGAAAAACACTGGGAAACACAGCTTACATTGGGTTTTAGTAATTTCAGACAATCTGAGTGTAGCGTTCACACTCTCAAGCATGTATTTTGCACCTATTTTCTTCACTTTATTGACTTTCTTTTTATTACAGTTTTTATCATTCTTTTAATGCACTGGGGGGGGGGTTGTTTGTTTTTAAACTGTTGGCAAAGAACTTTCTTTTTCCCGCCAAAAAAGATCTTTGCCAAGCAGGGTAAGATGGACTGCCCAGTTATTCCAGGAGCTCACATAAGCTTCAGGTCCTCAGGCTGCTTTCCTCTACTGGTAATAAATCCAGCCACAGTAGCCAAGACTGTAAACCACATCAAGATAAACTGTAACATAGGGCCAGTCATCATTTTTAGTTTGGCCCTACCAAGAAATGATAATGGATACAGGTAGGACACTCTATATACTTGTTTCTTTAAAAATGAACTACAATAACCTTGGTACTGTAGAAAAAAATCATTATTTTCTTTATCTTAATAGAGGCATTATACTACCATATGCTGTTTAATATTCTCAATTGGAAATGAATGTAGTAAGAATTTAGTCAATGAGATGACACAGCATTCAAAAAAATTCATTCAACAGGAGCTGTTTAAATAATAACTGTTCAATCATCAGAAAGATAATTACAGTACTGCAAAACAGCCAACACTTACACCTTCAATTTTTTCTTCAATTATAACTAGCATTTTTACCAATTTCAGCAGATGGGGAATAGCAGAAGCAAACATGGTCTTTTAGAATGGTCTTATGTCTAAGATTCAAGAGAGAATCACATTTCAGTTCACTAAGTTTTCTATAAAACTTTTGTGAATGAAGAATTAAGACTGCACGGTGGCAGCAACTGCAGGATCAAATGGGCAGACCCCCATAACCCAAGAAATTAAAGTTAGGCTAACGTAATTCTCTGCAAAACAGAAAATACAAATTTAGTAAATAATTACACTCTAACACTTTTATTTCACACACTGAAATATAAACTAACATAGCTATGAACTACTGCAGGCCTGCTGGAAAGCTTGTAGATTAAGAACAAATGGGAAAAGAAATTTATTCAAGTTGGCCCAATCAAACTGAATGCCACTTCACATCAGTTTGTCATGCATAAAGCTGAATGGGGCAGCCAAAAGGAATGATCAAAGCACTCAATGTCCTAGTATTGACGGCACATATAACCAACTGTGTCAATTTTTACACTCAAAGGACAAGCATCTGACACATTTTTCTCCAGTTTGGTATATCTGACAAACCAAAAGAATTGTACTGGTTTAATCATTACCACTTAGTGCCACTTCAGCAAATGTCAACAGTTTTTCATATTCATTTGGCTAATAATTTTTCTCATGTAGAGTGATGATGAACTTGGAATTCTGCAGTAACAGCACCCAGTTCCAGACAGCAATACGCATTTACTCTCAGGGTGTAGTTCTCTTTGAACAGTGAGTTGTTCATAAAGTAAATAAAAGTTCCATCGCACTGAACTGAGCATAAATGTATAAAAAAAAAGTCAAATGCTTGCACAAACCCCCTCTATTGTAAATAAGATACAGCTGCCTATTTCCTCTTAATATGTACCTAATGTATGTCACTGTATTAATTGTACTGACTGCATAGTCTGTAACCAGCTTAGTGATACAAATTTGATGAAGTCTATCCTATACATAGATGAAATTATACTAACCATGTATGTTAACACATAAAAGTGCTTACAGAGTCACTTGCTTACTAACAGTTGTAGGATCATGGCCTTTTTCTTCACAGCACAGCCGTAAAGGTCTAATCCTGAGAGCTACAGTGTGTTTTCACTGAAGTCTTAAAATTACTGAACCTGACATTAGCAAAGGCTGATGAAAAAAGCTAATGAACAAAACACTGTTTAATGAAATGCCAACTTTCACAGCAACTTTCTCTCAAATGAGTGCTGTTCTCCAAGACTTGTCCAAGAAGACTCCAGAGTAAAACAAGAACATGAAAATGTACTGCAGGGCTACGGCCAAAGTCCTGCAAATGCCCGAGTTTTTCCCAGTCTGGAAAATAAACTCTGAATTGTGTTTTTTATGTCCCCCAGGAGCTACAGTGGGTATGGACTACTGTTAAAGACTGCTGCCCTTTGACATACGCCTTCCCAAAAATAAGACGGGCTTACCAACTCTACACACTAACAGGGTGAGGAGGAACAGGCTGTATATAGAAAACATCTATAAACAGCCAGAATTTCAACATATTTCAGATACGATCCCTACGCTTTTCACCTAGCAATGAGGTACTCCACTTACAAATTAAATCAGAGCTCCTCAATAGCTGGCAAAAGCCTGACATTCTCTGGCCCTCTTGAATCACTCTAGACAGAAAGCAAAAACTCAAGACTGTTGAAAAAGACGTGGCAGGTATAATGAGAAATTAAACAGCCTACTAAAAAACTGTCACAATTATGAAGTTGTATTTAAGTAAATGGTTAAGCATGTTTGCGAACATTAAAAATCCCAGTCACAGCACATAAAGGATAAATATAAATTCGTTCCTTTCACGTCTGTTACCCGATTCATGTGTTTGGAGAAAGACCAAGAAACAAATCCAGCAATGCAGAAGAAAAAAATTAAATCTGTATCTTAGATTTACTAGGTAAAACTGAATTGCATTAGAGCACACCGTAGGAACAAAAGATTACAAGGAGAAATTAAACAGACACTTAAGGCATAAAGAAGCAAAGGCATAAACCAACTCTGGAGTATGAAACTGCAGGAACAGAGGTGACACAGAAATGCAAAACTGTGACAGGAAAGCAAAGAGAAACACAAGGAACTGCAAAGAAAATATGAATGCTTAAGAAGCAGCAGAAAGAAATGAAACAAATGAGAGAAATTACAGCACAGCAGTTAACAGCACTTTTTGCAAGGAAAATAAAAATCATATTTTAAGAATTAGGAAGTTCCAAAAGCTACTGAGACAGGCTCAGCCACTTGCCCTAACACACAGGGGCGTAAAAAAAACAAACTCAAAAAAGAGAAGGAAAAGAAAGGAAATGGAATGATATCACACATTTCTGATACTGAAATAAAGTATCCAAAACCTTTTTATTTTGGAAGTTAAGACGTGCAATGCCTTGTCCTCTTCCAGCCTCTAGCAAAATGTCATGATTTCAGATTTGGTTTCTAAAGGTGACAAATCCCTGCAATGATTTTCATACTTTACAAAATACCCTTTCCATTTCAGTGCACAGTTAGGAAACCAGGTCACCAGGAATTAAGATGACCATTCGTGACAGTTTGGTTTAACATATTACATGATCCAAAATTGCTTGGAGGTTTCTGCACCTTAAACATAAACCAATACTTGGAATCAGCTTCCTTTAGTCTAGCCAAGTCAGGAAATGATGGCAACAGGTAAAATATACTGTAAAATATAATCAGCTTTACATATAAATGCTGATTCTATCACACTGTTTTCTCCTTCTCCCATACGTATCTGACAAGCAACGAAAGCGTAAAATGTGGTTTCCTTCCAAAATCTTTGTTTTAAATTAAATAATCTCAACTGGCAAAAAATTTTGAAATGCAATTCAGTTCACAAAAACCAAAAACAACACAAAAAAATCCCCAAAACCAAACACCTTCAGTAATGGTACTCCTGTTTTTCAACATGTTGGTAATAACAACAATAAACCAGTCACAATAAAAATTGGTGTAACAGCGAGCAGTGGCTATGCAAAGTAAGCAAGACTGATTTTTTTTCAGATGGAAAAAAATCTTCTGGTAATCTTCAATATCAGAATTAAAAATGGATTTATCTGTGCAGCTAGATTTGGGTTTTTAAAGCAAATGGCTGAGCCTTTGTAAAAGCTTGTAAAACGTGGATCCTGAAACAGAAGCACTGCTGGCCAGAAAAGACCAATGCACTCCACCCAGTTCCAAATTCATTGAGGTAACTCCTGTGTCTCCACTTAAAAAGTCTTCCCTAAAGTTACATCAGATGTAACTTCAGGAAAACATATTTTCACAGATTTTCAAATACTTACATAGGGCACTCTCCTTCAAAAATGCCCTTCCTGAGTACATTTATGACAGTTTTCCTTACCTTTAAAAATAACAGAAACAATAGGATCTGGTTTCCCAAACTTGGTTTTAGGGATATTGGTAGCAGATTCCACAATCACACGAAGCATTGTTTCCAGTCTTGACTAAATGTCGATTGTTACCAGAGAAATTCAAGAAAGTCTTAAGTGTCAAACTCCTTTAACTTCTGGACTGAAATGCTAGCAGGAAGAGGAGGCAGGGAATAGCTGGTTTACAGTAAAGAAGGTCTATGGGTGGATCTATGACGGACTAGCTACTGAAGGCTATGAAAAAAAAAAAAAGTACCTGTAAATTGACACCACGTTCTGTGTTGCTGCACAAAAAGAGTTCTCGCTAGTAAAATACAGTAACAGAAAGGACGCAGTGAAAAAACGAGTGCAGATTTTTTTGGTTGCTTTTATTCTTAAGCTGTATGGTGTCTCCTAAGTAACCAAAGGCAAGACTAAGCATAAACAACACGAACGCTAAGCACAACTCCAGTACTCAAGATACATCACATCTTTCTCTTGTTATACCGAGGTATTTTTCCCCCTCTTAATTTTTAGAACTTCAGTGTTTCTAAATGTTTTTAGCTTGCCTCCGCGTCAGTGTATAATGACAAAAATACCAACAGTCTTCAAAAATAGTTTAAGTGCTCCCCCTTCAGTTGGAACAACTACGTTTTACACAGAATAAATACTACAGGTTCTGCATTTAACACACTGGATTTAGTAGATCTCTTGAGAAATTATTAATATATATATATACATAATTAAAAATAAACTAGAATTAAGGAAATACATGCAAAAATGTGAGAAGATCCTCCGTATTGTTTGGAGCCCTGTAAGTATTTTGTTTTAACGTAAATACATACAGTAGACTCCACTAAAGTGAAACTCGGTAAAACTTACACAGTAAGTAAAAAGAACTCTTTGCTCTAAGCTACCCTGTGTTCAGCTTTACAGCGGTTTTTCTCAGCTGCAGACCAGATATAAAAAACCAAGTTGTGCACAGCACCACTGGAAAATATGTTTTTAAGTAGAGATGAGAAGGGAAGCCAGCAACATGGTGCAAGATGAGTCATACATGGATAAAGTTCAGCCTAGTTTTTGTATGGTCACGAGAACTATTCTGGCTTATTACTTTTTAAGCCAAGATGGACACTGGTTCCTTTCTAAAACGATTAGATTTTGGATAGCTGAAGAAGAGGATTTCTGGCTAAGAAAACATAACCTAAAGCCAACACATTCAGGAAGGAATGTGGCTAAAAACACTTAACACACAGCACTAAGATGACCCAGAAGACTTAGCTGAAGCATCATAGTGGGTTGTTCCGCCCTTGCCCGCTCCAGTCCTGGGCAAGACCTCCAGCCAGCCCACGGCCAGAGCCGCAGGCCAGGCCTGCTGCTCCAGGGAGCTGGTAGCAGCTTCCCTTTCTGCCCACACAGCGAGTGAGCAAAGGCCACGTGCAGGGTGGTGAAAGCTGCCAGCCAGCAAGCAATGTGCAGAGACGCTCCCCTGCCCCTACAGCCCCTTAACAACGAAACGGAAACCCCCTCAACGTGAAAATTAACTGTGGCCTCGCAAAGCGGAAACAGGCGCCGCCCCGGCCCCGCTGAGGGAGCCCGCGCCTCATCACCGGCGGCCACCAGCACGTGCGCTGGGGCAAGAAAAAGAGATGGCGAGAAGAAAGGCCCCCTGGCATTGGCCAGACAGGTCACGCGGCCGCCCAAGCCAGCCAGCCAGCCAACGGGGAGCCTCCTCTCAGGCACTCCTCGGCCAACGCGGCCCGGCCCTGGCCCCGGCCCCGGCCCCGGCCCCGGCCCGCCCCCTCCAGCCTGCGGCCTCGCGGAAGCACTCTTTAACCCCTCCCCCACCCCGTCTGACCCATCGGAGGCGCCGTAGCCCTCGCCTCGACTGCGAAGCGGCCCGGGCGGAAGTGACGATGCTGCTGCCGCGGGATTCAAACTCCCGGAAGGGGGGTTGGGCCGGGGCCGTTGCCGCCCTTGCCGGGCAGGATCCTCGCTTCCCCTGCCGTGACCAAGGGTGCTCGCGGTCCGAGAGCCGCCAGCGGGAGCCGGGAAGCGCTGCGCTGCCCGTGCGTGGCCAAAACTGCGCCAGAGGCCACGTCCTGCCCGGCCGCTGTCCCGTAACGCTTAAAGATGAGTTCCAAGACCGCCAAGGATGTGACTATTGGCAAGTGGGGCTTAAAGCCGGGTAGCTCTAGGCCCGACAGCGACGTCGAGAAGCGTAAGCAGGAGAATGCTGCCCCGGGAAAATCAACGGAGGAGGCTGCGAAAGGGAAAAGCAAAATGACGGACCCCGAACGGAGGCGGCTCGTGGAGGTGAGGTGGGGTCTGTACCCGAGCGGGCGTTTGTGGTGTCCGCACCGGGCGCGGCTGACGCGAGTCTGAGTACGCCCGACTTTGTCAGCAAGCTGCCAATCTCTCCTCTTAAAGCCTGCTTTGCTTTGATGTCGCTGTTGTTTTAGGTGGACGTTTTTCGGCTACGACGGATCAAATGACAATCATCTGATAAGGCTGTGAGGTACAGAGACTTGAGGCCAAAAGTGCTAGTTAGTCCATTAGGACCCGTCCTCACGTGTCCAGCTGTTGGGAACAGTTGGTCCCAGAGAATTATTTTGAGTATTTCCTGCAAATAACATTGTGTTGGCAAACAGATGCCTAAAATTGTGCCAAAAAGTGCTGAGTATTTGCTTGAACTATATTCTCAAGCTCCCACTCAGCTATAGGTAAGTAAAACTGCAGTCAGTTCACCACATTATACTTCCTTTACAGCCAAAGAGCAGAAACTAAGACACAGCGATTTCTATGCCTTGTAGTCCGTTCAAGGTAAACCTGTGGTTGCAGAGAAGGAAGTTCAAGACTTGGTATGTGACCAAGTTGCATACTGTCAGGCTTCCCAGAAGGACTGGGGAAGTTTAAATGGGCTCTTTCAAAGGATGCAACTAATGGAGGCTATGCATGTTGATGTTTCTAGGGTAATTCTTTTGACAAGAAGGCTTTTCATGCATCTGTGTTACACTGTCACTTGAGAAGGGCTACCCCAAGTACCAGCTATGGCTGGACAGCTCGTGTACTGTTGTTGCTAAATTCCTTGGCACGTTTGTTGTGTCTGGTGAAGTTTGCTGCTTGCTTAGTGTTGATCCCTTAATATTGGGTTCCTAGTTTACACATGGAAAATCACAGGCATGTTTAGATATACTAAGTACTACTTAGTGTCAATATTTTAATTCTAGTGAGCACTGTGTGGTCTTCAACCATTCTTAAATGAGGCTCTCAAATTTAATTTCTTTCAGTTTCTCTGCTATCTTCTAATGACTTGATATCCATGTGTCAGACTTCAGCATCAACCTTTCTCATGAAAAATGAAATGCTATCATAACAGAAGTTTAAGTAAAGCTCCAAGTTATTTTAAATGCAGTACTAATCCTGTGTAGTAATTATCTCTGCTGAAGGTCTACTGAAAAGAGAGTGCCTGTTGAAAATATCTACTAAAGCACATTTTGAAACTAAAAGGCCAGATAATTTGGAAAACAGGATCCTTCTGAATGCATTATTATAACTTTTGTAACTTCACTTACTGTCATCTAGTTTGCAAAAAGGCTCTGCTGCTTCTCAAAAGCTACTAAATATGGTAACCAACAGTAAGAAATGTATCATCAACCTCTTCACTGGAAGTGCTCAAGAGTTCTCATACTGCTTGTTTTTTAGAGTTCATCTACCGTAGTGATCTGTATTCACATACAAAACTGAGTACCTACCAAGCCTGTGAAATTTGGTTCTTTGCATTCCTTCCTTGTTTCATCTAGTTCACTGTTTTTACTATCACTGGAAATATTTCAGATGATTGCTGTGGTATTGTCTGTTTTCAGTAAAAAGTAATATTCTCAGCTAATTAAAGTATGAGAACCAAACTGATATCTTCTCAAACTGTTGTAAACTTGCCAATGCACTTGTTGTGTAGACTGACACTTACTCTTTTGTGTCACTCTTTAATTATGTTTCATTTAGAAAATACTTGCCCTTGAAAAGGAAAAAGAAAAACACAACCATCTTCTTGGAGAAAAGGACAAAGAAATCCAAAACCTGAAAGACAAGCTGAGATCAAAAACCAAGAATAGTGAAGTCTCCTCATTACAAAGTCAACTAGAGGAAAAAACAAAGGAAGGAGAAAGGAGAGAACAGTTACTTCATTCCCTATTGGAAGAAATGAACTGGTTAAAAAGTAATTTATCCACTGTTACTGCAAAATGTTCAGAGCTTGAAAACAGAGCCAGTACCTTTCAGGCATCCCAGGTAAGCACTGAAGAAACACTGTAATTGCAAATTCCAAGTCTAACCTGTTTGCAGGTTAAGACTTGGAATTTGCAGCCACTAAGCACCAATATCTGTTACAAAATAGATGGATTTTTAATCTTCTAACAAGTAGCATTGCATGCTGAAATATTATTGTATGAAGAGAGAGGATATCCAGATTGAATGCTAAATGAAGAGCAGTCAGGGAGCACAACTTCAGGCAACACAGCTGGTGAGGGAATTCTCTAATGCGGTACTGCAAGGCCCCTTTTTCAAGCTTGCACACAGGTGGTATGACTAGTGGTGCTATGTGTAATGATCCACTGTTGCTTAAGCAGATATTGTGCCCTTCTTGGGTTGGTATGGTCAGTGACTAAACAGACTGAGAAGGCAGCAGTAAGAGACATGGGGCATTAATGAAGACAAACTAAGCTCCCCACCTAATTCAGCTTCAGTCACAAGCTGATCGGTGATGTCAAGATTGGAGACAGCCTGGGCTGTAGTGATCACGCAGTGGTGGAGTTTGCAGTCCTGAGGGATATGGGTCAGGCAAAGAGTGAAGTCAGGACTCTGAATTTTAGGAAAGCAAAATTCCAGCTGTTGAAGAAGTTAGTCAGTCGGACCTCCTGGGAAACTGCCCTCAGGGACACGGGAGCAGAACAGAGCTGGCAGGTCTTTAAGGACACTTTCCATAGAGCACAAGAGCTCTTGATTCCCAGGTGTAAGAAATCAGGAAAGGAAGGCAAGAGACCAGCATGCCTGAGTCAAGACCTGCTGGTCAAACTAAAGGGCAAGAAGGAAACACACAGGCAGTGGAAGCAGGGACAGGTATCCTGGGAAGTGTATAGGGATGGTGCCCAGTTGTGTAGGGATGGGGTCAGGAAGGCCAAGACATGACTGGAGCTGAACTCGGCAAGGGATGCAAAGAATAATAATAAGGGCTTCTACAGATATGTCAGTCAGAACAGGAAGGTCAAAGAAAGCATACCCTCCCCTGATAAGTTAGACTAGCAAACTGGTAACAATGGGTGAGGAGAAGGCTGAGGTACTCAACTTTTTTGTCTCGGTCTTCACTGGCAACCTCTCTTCCCATGCCTCTCAAGTGGATGGACCTCAAGACAGGGCCTGAGGGAACAAAGTCTCTCTCACTGTAAGAGAAATAAGATTCATGACCACCTGAGGAACCTGAACATATATAAGTTTACGGAACCTGATGAGATGCATCCCAGAGTCCTGAGGGAATTGGCTGATGTAGTTGCCAAGCCACTCTGATATTTGAAAAGTCATGGCATTCAGGTGTCACCAGTCCCTGGTGACTAGAAAAAGGAAAACGTTGCATCCATTTTTAAAAAGAGTAGAAAGGAGGACTCTGGGAACTACCAGCCTGTCAGCCTCACCCCTGTGCCTAGGAAGACCAAGGAACAGATCTTCCTAGAAGCTATACCAAGGCACATGGAGGACAGGGAGGTGATTCGAGACAGCCAGCGTGCTTCACCAAGGGCAAGTCCTGCCTGGCGAACCTAGTAGCCTTCTATAGTGGAGCGACTACACTAGTGGACAAGGGAAGAGCTACTGATGTCACCTACCTGGACTTCTGTAAGGCCTTTGACATGGTCCCCCACAACATCCTTCTTTCTAAATTAGAGAGATGTTTTTGATGGATGGACTGCTCAGTAAATGAAGAATTGGTTGATGGTTGCATCCACAGGGTAGTGGTCAATGATTCGATGTCCAGATGGAGATCGGTGACAAGCGGTGTCCCTCAGGGGACTGTATTGGGACCAGTACTGTTTAGTATCTTAATCAACAACAGACAGTGGGATTGAGTGCGTCCTTAGCAAGTTTGCAGGCAACACCAAGCTGAGTGGTGCAGCTGACACACCTGAGAGATGGGATGCCATCCAGAGGGACCAGGACAAACATGAGAAGTGGGTCCATGAGAACCTCCTGAGGTTCAACAAGGCCAAGTGCAAGGTCCTGCACCTGGATTGGGGCAATCCCTGCTATCAGTACAGGCTGGGGAATGAGGGATTAAGAGCACCCATGCAGAGGAAGACTTGGGGGTACTGGTGGATTAAAAGCTGGATGTGAGCCAGCAATGTGCACACTCATCCCAGAAGGCCAACTGTATCCTGGGCCGCATCACAAGAAGCGTGACCAGCAGGTCGAGGGATGTGATTCTCCCTCTCTAGTCTCGAGAGACCCCACTTGTAGTCCTGCGTCCAGCTCTGGGGCCCCTGACATATGAAAGACATGGACCTGTTGGAGTGAGTCCAGAGGTGAGCTATGAAGATTAGGGGGCTGAAGCACCTCTCCTATGAAGACAGACTGAGAGAGTTGGGGTTGTTCAGCCTGGAGAAGAGAAGGTTCTGGGGACACCTTAGAGCAGCCTTTTAGTACCTAAAGGGGACTTCTAAGGAAGATGGGGACAAATGTTTTAGCAGGGCCTGTAGCGATAGGACAAGAGGTAATGGTTTTAAACTGAAAGAGGGTAGATTCAGACTAGATATAAGGAAGAAATTTTTTACGATGAGGGTGTTGAACCCTGGAACAGGTTGTCCAGAGAGGTGGTGGATGCTCCATGCCTGGAAACACTTGAGTCAGGTTGGATGGGGCTCTGAGCAACCTGATCTAGTGGAAGATGTCCCTGCTTACTGCAGGGGAGGTTGGACTAGATGGCCTTTAAAGGTCCCTTCCTTTCTATGGAAGCCCAGATCATTCTATGAGAATATCTTTCTCCCTGCTCTTATGAACCCTCATTTGCTCCTTGGTTGTTAAAACTAGTCGCCTGTACTTTAGATGGCATCACATGTGGTAAATACTTCAATGTGACAGAAGATAAGAAAGGAATAATGAGTTGCTTCTCATTTAAAATGGTTAATAGGTGTGGTGCCTGGTACTTGGCAGCTTTTACAAGTGCATTTAGTTTGCTGCAGTCGTTTTTCCACCCCTGCCTGTTCTAATGTTCCATGGAAAATGCAGCAGTATCTAAATAAGGGGCACAGAGAAGCTGGTGCCCAAGAAGGTGCCTGTAAGTCTTTTCCACCTTTTGACCTGCAGATGGTGCTGGTTCCCTATGCTCGACAAGGAAGTTGAGTAATTTCTGGAAATCCAGCTTTAGCCAAATACATAGCAAAATATCTTAACCTACTAATTGTCACTGGTAGTACATATATGTATCACTTCTAATAATGCAGTATTTTGGGAAATACTACTTTAAATGTAATATGTTTACTTACAATTTCAAGAGACACTGAAATTTGTTAGAGAATTTAAAATATTCCTCAGATTTCATGGTGTTTTTGTCAGTGAACTACCAAAATATCTTTTAGTTTAAAATCAGAATATTCTTTTACATTTTTTACTGATTTATCAACAGAGGACAACAAAATTTGACTGATGTTTTGACTGGATGTCTTGGAAAACTTGAAAACAAGTCCAGCAATGTTGCTTGAAACTGCTAGGTGGCATAGGAGCAGCAGGCATATTCTGAAATGGAAACAACAGTTGTATGACACAATTTTGAGAAAGCTTTCACTGAGAGTGCTAATGTTTATAGAAATAGGAATTTGAACAATTGTAGTGTATCTAAATCCTATTTTTATCAGGAAGTGCTAAAGTTTAATAACTGCATTCAAAGATCTGTATTTTTCAGCTATAGTGTTCTAAATCATGTTCCAAAAAACATAAGAAAACTTTGGAAAAATATAGCTTGGACTTGGATAGTAACGTACATTTTTATTTCCTTAATGTTCCCTCTGACTTGTATCTACACAATTTCAAAAAGCTTTCTATCATGCAGTGAATAAACATCTCAGATTATGAAAGAAGTGGAACTGTTTAACTACTGTTCAGCTTTAGATGTGTCTAAAGAACTCTCCAACTCATACTTTAAGCACTCTACTGTGGGTCAGGGTTTCAGAAAACCAGTTAGTATGTCCTTATGTTCCACACAGACTTGCGTCGTTTCCCGGATGTTTGTAATCCTCCTGCTGTCCCAACAAAGTAGTCAAGGTCTCTAGCTTTCCCCAACAACTCTTACAGGTCTTGCTTATTGTCGAACATACGAAGATAAGAAAATAGAACAAACACCTTTTTTGTGTATTTAAATAATACCCTAAATACCTTAATTTTTCAGAAGCTCTCCCACACCTTTCAGGTATTCCAAGACAGCAGTTCAGCAGAATACACATGATGTTCTTCTTAGGAAATATTTTAAAGTAACTATGAGTTGCAGAGTTACACAATAAATTACATGTAAAACTTTGTCCTGTATCTTCCAGGAGATTTTATTTTAAATCTAGTAAATGGTTTTCTATGTAATGTAGATAATTTTTAAAAAAAGACTATAAAAATCTATAAACACAAAAGGCATGTGTATGCATCTGTTTTTCCACTTCACGAATATTCTTAGGCTATTTATGTGAGTTTAATAGTTATATAGGAGTTACTGTTTCATCCACCTATTTTAAAGAACACTAACAGATTGTTCTTTGTCCGCAGGAAGCTGGAACAAACAGCACTGGATCACCAACTAATCTTTATGAAGTTGAAAAACAACTGAAAGACGTAAGTTTCATGTACAACATTGCAAGTATAAATCATCTGTATCAAGATGCTCAAGAATGTAAATTATGACCATATAGGTTTCTGGTTAGTATGGAACCTCAGAGGGTATGTTTCCCTCTAAAATATAGCATCAAAAATTATTTTGTTACAAGACAATAATTTAAATTAAAAAAAGACTTGCCAAAAAAAAGACAGTATTTCCATCATCTTCTGAAAAACCTTGCTTGGAACATCAGAACAAAGTGGTTGCTGACAAAACAGGAGCCCCACGTAACCTGATCTGACGTCAGAGCTGATACTGCCTGGGATAGCATGAGGTTGGATTAGAAACCTTCTAAGGTCCCTTCCAACCTGAGTAATTCTGTGACCCAATCAGATATAAAAATCCATGTCCTTGTTCTTACAAGCTTTAAATTGCAATGATACAGTTCTAATTTATTCCATTTTCACGATCTGTTATTTTATTTTATTTTATATTTGAGATTGAAAGATTAATTCTTCATAATCTGGGTGTGACTCATGAAAGCCTTTAAGTAACTTTCCCATTCCAAGAAATAAGCCAGTCAGTGCTTAATATTGCTGCAATTTTAACTTACGCTCAACAACCTGACATCTTTTGAAATGAAGATGGGTTTTATTTATTGTACAGAGAAGATTACTACAATTTGCAGCATAATTAACTAGTTTATTTTTAAACTGTATAATATATAACTTTTAAAATTAAAAATAAGATTTTAAAAATCTGATACATTATCAGAGGCTTTTTTGTTGTTGTTCTATTCCTTTTCATGAAGGCTCTGGAGAAAAACCAGCAGTGGCTCCTGTATGACCAGCAACGTGAAGCATATGTCAGAGGACTGCTCGGAAGGATCTTTGAACTGGAACAGAAGTCAGAAATAGATTGCCAACAAGAATCTAAAGAATTCAATTCAGGAGGTATAGACTTTATTTTTTTCCCACAATTGACTCAAACCATAATTTATATCTATAGAGGAAGTTTTCTGAAAATAAATTATAGCACAATTAAGCAAAATCAAGACTGACTTCTCAACATTTTTGTATCTTAATGGTAAAACTCAGTTAAGTGAAACTTCTTTGCTTCCTGTTATCTAGTTACATTACTTGATTGACAGTATTTATGTTCTTATCTACTTCAAAGATGGTTTTTAACAGCCTTAACACTCTTATTAGCAACCTCTCTGTTTGTGGAAAGTGTTCAGGCAAATGTATGTGTGTCTCCCATCCTTCAAAGTACACTTTCAACCTACGTAATGCAAGCATTAAGGATTTATTAGCTAGGTGTGGATCAGGTTTTTTAAATATTTTTTCAAAATAAATATTATAAAAATGACTCAAGACTGCCACACTCTTTACTCACCTGAACAGTTCTTACAGGGCATGAAAACCTGTGGTAAGTTTTGGTACCTATCCAGAACAGTGTTTCACAACGCGGATTTGGCCACCTCTAGCTCACTTCCATGCTATGCAGTTCCTCAATAATGAGCCCCCTGTCAGTACTACGCAGATTGACTTGAGTTGTACTCGACCAGCATGTGTAATAAAATTAAAATAACATTGAACAGAAGAACCAGAAGGAGTTGGCTTGCTTTTCTTATTATCAATTTCATACATGCTGCAACTGATGTGCAACATAAATTCACTAAATAGAACTAGGATCATCTGGAATAAGAGTTTGCCCACAGATGCCATTTAGTAATTCATGTGCTTGGTTTCAGTATTACTGCTTGAATCTTTGTGGAAAACAGTACCATAATCTTCTTTTTGTGCTGTTTAAGATGTCTATGAACAGTATTTTAGAGGGAGGTAGACTGAAGTAGCTCACCAGGAAATGGAACTCAGAGTTACTGCAGTCAAAGCTTTGTCCGTCAGAGCGGCCAGGGTATAAAAGTTCCCCTCTTCAAGCAGCTAGACAGTAGCAGAGATACAAGTTTCTGAGAACCTAGCTATACATGTTGAAAGTAGATATGACAACTTTTTCCAAGGAAAAACTTGGTATCTCTCTGAAGATCTCACTACTCTATAAAGGAGTATTGCTAACAAGAAGGTAAGGCTTAGCTTATAGTCAAGGGGAGGGAGAACAGTCAAGCAAGAAACTTTCCCTAGTAAATTACACTTTGAAGAATGAGTGGAAGCCTTCAGTAGGAAAAGTAAGAAAGTCAAGAAATTTATAGTGCCAAAAATCAGCAAATCCTGTGAAATTCTTGATTCCTTGTTCTGCTTTTACATATATTTTGTATTGGTACTGAATTTCTACAGACTGCCTGTCTTATTTTTCCTACTTACTAAACTTTTCTTGGGTCAACAAGCAGAAATTTTTCAAACTCTGGTTCAAGTAACAGTCACTAGCCAAGAAGCAGGCATTTTTAATCCAAAAAACTATCCTAGTCCCTTTTATTTGCAATTTAGAAGTAAATGATGGCATAGAATTTGAAGGAAGATAGTCTGCAAAAGACAAGGGATAGTCTGGCTTTGGTCAACAATGGTGAAGTAGAGCCCATCAGATTCCCAGGGTATCTCTGAGGAGGGAATAATGCCAGAACCTTGGCAAAGGAGCCTAAATCTGGAAGTGAGAACCTAGTATCTCTGGGCCTTGATTTCCATGTGTCAGTAGAATGCATGAGGCCATGTAAGAACTATGTACCCACACATAGTTGTACCCACCATGGACCTTGTGTGGTCAGGGCAAAAGCTATGATACTACAGTAAGGGTTAGTGAAGGAAGTGGCTGTAGCACAGAATACTCTGTGCAAGACAAGTTGCAGTTTTCCAGTAACTCTGTTAGTAAGGAGACTGTACTGCATCATAAGTATTGAAAGTTGTTTTAATTAAAGTTTGTGCCAATCTGGGCTGTGTAATAGCCTAGAATGTCAATTTCTATCAATATGCCTTAAAATACTGTCAAGGATTTGGTGTTCTGATTTTGAAGTGATTTTTTTTTCTTCACATTATTATCGCAATTTTCTGACTCATTAAGGTCATCTACAAGAAGAAAAGCAAAAATATTATGACCAGCTGTTACTAACGGCTAAGAATGATCTTGAGACCGAAAGACGCACTGTAACCCAGCTGAGATCTGAACTTAACGAATTCAAAAAGAAGTATGAAGAAACGCAAGGAGAAATAACAAGTTTAAATGCCTTACTGCAGTCGCAACAGATGGCTGAAATGGAGACTCTAGAAAATGAAAATAAACTGAAAGGAGAGAAAGTGCAGAGATTAAAACAAGAAAATGAATCTATTAAAGGGCAGCTCAGAGAAGAAAAGAAAAAGTCTGAAGATCTCTTCTGTCAGGTGAGTGAGTGCATTTGGAGGTTGAAGATTATTAGCAAAGGTTCAAGAGAGCTGCAAAGTCATACTTAATTAGAGTGGACCATCATTTTCTTGCTCTGGTAACTGTTCTTTACATGTATCTAGACTCGCATCCTTGCGGTTAAAGCTGAATTCTTTAATATAGTGGTATGAATCAAAATCCAAACTTTTGTGAAATTTTCTTGTTTAAACAAGGAACATAATTGTTCACTTATCTCCCCGGTCTTGTGGGACACAAGAGGGGGAAGTGAGAGAATACTAATTGATTGTAATCTAGTTCATCCTCAAGGTTAATAGTAAATGAGAACAGGAAAGGTAAAAATGCAAGTCCATACACACTATTTTATCATGTGGTCCTAACTATGGAATATCACTGATACTTGCTGTCACCTGGCTGCTACAAATACACATGTGGGCTTGTAGTTTCATGCTTATTGGATAAGCAGCTGTGTCTCTGGATAGTGTCACAAGCCAACCATTGTGGCTGTGCAGCTGGGATTTTGTGTTTGGTTTTTCCATTCAGATCAGTTCCTGCATTTGGTTCTCTATATGATGCTGTGGGTAAGAACTATGCAGGCACACCTGAGTACTACAAAGCACCAGCCAGACAAGCAAGGTGGGGGGGAGGATGGACCGTAAGTTGTCACAGTCTTGAAGACAGCTATAGTAGAAACCACTGAGAAGAGTTCTGTAATTCCCTATAAAGCTGAAGAAGTGCTTGTCGGGCAGGCTCTTCAGTATGTGTAGCTTACGCTGTTGCCAGATCTGTTCTGTTGCTTCTGCATCAGAGTCTAATAGTTTGCAGGGCTTGCCCATCTCCCAGAGAGTACCGTGATGACTTCAGTGAAATAATTCTGTTCATGTGTAAAGTTGTTAACTTTTCCTTCCTTTTCTTTTCGAGCCCAATGACTTTAACCGCTCTGGCTGATCTGAGGTGGGGGAAAACATACATGTGCTATATGTTTTGTATTCAAAAATATTCAGTCCTTACCTCCTTTTGTTTGGAATACTCACGAGGACTTTGCCACTTCCCCTACATGGACAGTTACAGTGATGTCTTGGAATATTCCTATCAGCATGGTGATGCTAAAAAAAAAATTTTAAAAAAGAAAATATGTTGTTTCTTCTTCTCGACATGAAAGAGAAACTGCTGAAGAGAAACTGGAAGGTCCTCCTTGAAGGACTGTCCTCAGGGAATCCAAATAAGATAGACTTGCTACTTGGAAAAGTTTGTGGTCAATAACAAAGCAGTGTTCAACTGAAATTTGAAATATGAGAATAAATTTTACTAGGCAGGCGTACACTTTTTCTATTGGTGTTGGAATATAAAAGCTTGCTTCCAAGCTTTTTATATTCATTATTTGTTAAGCTTATTAACTGTTGTATATGAAAGTTCTTTTATTCCAAATGTTTTTCTGCCTTATAGGTACAACTTCTTCGTAAATCACTGCTCAAACAGCAGGAGGAACACACTAGGATAGCTTTGTTAGAACAACAGGTACTGGATTATATGCTCATTCTTAATCTGTATTATGCACGAAGGCTTTCTAGACTACCTTTTAAATTTAAGAATGAGTATTTGTCGTGGTTTAGGCCCAGGAGCCACCCCTGTAGTCCCTCCCCTGCTACCAAAGTCCCACCACACAGACCCAACACAGTAGTACATTAAAGCAATATTAGACATGAATATTCAACTGTGAATAATGTCTTGATGCCTCGAAAAATTTTGATATGTCTGTCAGGATGAAAATCTGTAACCTTTTACAGATAAGAGGGTGTGATCAAACCTGATGCTATTTTCTCCACAATCATTTGTTCAACTACAGCCTCAAGTTAAGTATAGGAAACATCCTCAAACCAATCAGCTCACTGAAGCTTTTTAATATACTCTTGGTAAAGTTATACAAATAATTGCATTGCCATCTTTTCCATCTTCTTTATTTTGTCCAAATACATTCTTACAGATCTAATTGATGTTATTGGAAAAAGAACTTGCATTTCTTTCGTATGCTTGGGTGTACAGTGTTACCCATGGTTTCTGTCCAAATTGTCTTGCTACAAGAAAGATCCTGGAGTAGAAACTGGCATTTTTAATGAGAACTTGCACTATATGCTTGTCTATGAAATGTTCAGTTTAAGGTTGCAAGACAGCTCGAATTACCCTCCAACCAAAATAACTTAAAACTTCACTTCTAGTAAGAGAGAAGATTTTTCATAATTGGACACGTATGAATTTCACTTAATGAAAGCATCAAGTGATTTTTTTTTTTAAATAATTCCATTTTAGGATATGATAGAATGAAACTCACTTTAAATATATAAAGGGGAAACATTTTTTCCTCTCTCTCTTCCTCCCCCTGCCTACCTCCTAATTATTAATAATTCTGACTTTTAATTTTTTAATATTCACTCTGGGGGGTTGCCAGATCCAGATATGCACCACAGACTTTGATAATGAAAAGTGCGATCGCCAGAACTTGCAGCATCAGTTAAACAAAGTCCTGAAGGAACTGCGCAAGGCCAGGGAGCAAATAACCCGTCTGGAACCTCTGGTATGTACTGAATAACTTGCAGGTGAATTTAGTAAGAGATTTTGCATAGATGTATATCTTTTCACTTTGGGATCTTATTTCAAGTGTAGTGAGCCTTCTGTTAATGTCAGCAGATGTTCACTGTAGGCCCTTACATCCTTCAGGTATGTGGCTTCAAGGTGCAGAACCCTATGTCAACTTGCTAGGCGTCATTTTTGTCTACAGCATGCATGGAGAACTAGTACGGCAGAAGGCGATCCAGAATAGTCAGGTTCCTGAGCAGGGAACATAGGTGTATTTTGTATCACAATGCGTATCTGGGTCTTTCTGTTGTATAATGTCAAAGCTGCAGTATGCTTCTACTCAAACTTGCTGCTAGTGATCTGGCCACAATCCTTAGATATGGAAGCTGAATTCCTCCCCACCTCCATCTGATGGGTGGGTCATTAAAACCTGTGTTTTTCATTTGCAAAAATACAAGCTCCCTACAACAATGAAAAAGGACATTTGTTGTATTGTGAGGGCCATGGTCTGTTTGCTGCTTATTATATAAACAGAAAGAAAGACACCTAGATTTGAGCCCTGGACTTAATGTGGGAATTTGTAGGGAAGGATTAAGTATTAAGCAAGGCATTGATGTGTTTTGCTCTGTCGTATCCAGGATTGCCCTGGTCTTGAGCAGAAATGCATTTTGACTGTTGATGCTTCTGGAACTCTACAATAAGGTCTCTTGTAAAATTAGGTGATAGCTGAATAGGACTGTCAAAACTGCGTTTCTGGACTTCCTCTAATGAGGTTCAAAATGGAGATTAGATACTTGTGTCCTTCGTTAGATCAGGTCTGGGGCCGCTGTGCTTTTTACTGAGAAGATAAATGCAAAAACTCCTAACAAGTTGCAGATGAGAGGAATTCTTCTGTAATTCTGCCAGGCTGCTCTCCCTCTTAGATGCATGCAACTTGGAAGTATCTTCTCAAATGAGGAAGAGAATGGAATGAGTTCTGAGATACTGATATTCTTCATTTGTGCATTGCCCCTGGGAGAGCCTTGCTTGCTAGGACTGCAGTTGCTGCAGCTGCTGGGGAGGCAACTGGAAAACCTTCTGTCTGCTGGGCGTAGAGCAGAAGTTTGGGCAGAGCAGGGAAGTTACACCTTTGAGTTTCTTTGTGCTAAGAAGCTGGAGAAGTAGCTACCAAATAGACAACTGGGTGCCTTTTGCAGTTAGGGACAGCCTTCATGCACATAAACTTCACGTAGGTGATCAGGAGGAGAAGAGGAGAAAATTACAGCAGAATTTTTGGGAAGGTAACTAGGCAGCATCCTACATACAAGGGACTAACGCATCCTTTTAGTAAGGAAAGATAGTGAGGGAGTGGCTAGGAAGATGGTTGGGGAAGGATTCCCAGTCAGACATTGTGGGGAAACTTGTCTGAAATAGTCTGCAGAGAAACTTGTCTGAAATAACCTGCAGAAAAGCTACCTGCAATCCAATTTAAATGCAGTGTTAGAATTGTACAAGCAGCCCTCTTGTTATTAACGCGAGGCGCATAACTGCATTTAGCCATCTTTAAAATTCTGCCATTAGTGCTGTAACACATACAAGGCTTGTGTGCCATCCAACCTTAATGTTTTTTCCTACAGTACTTGGATCAGTGCATGTGTGCCCCAGTCTCACGCTAAAGCTTCTCCTTTTCCAGAAACTCCTGGAATCCGGACGTGTGGAACCACAAGAAGATCTGCAAGCTGCGTTTGAAGAGAAGCTGACCACATATGACAGAAGTCCTTCCCTGAAACACTCAAGCCTTCTTGATGAAAGTTTTCTTGAGTGTCCCAGATGTAAAGTGCAGTATCCAACAAGCCAGCATAGAGAATTACTAGGACACATTGACTTTTGTACAGCTTGAGCTCCAAATGGACTTAATATATTTGCTTTATACACACTGCCAATATACGCTTCTACAAAGATCTTTTAAAATCTTTTTTCTTAAGATTATATAAAGGACTACTAGTTTTATAATTCAGTTCCACAAAAACATTATAGTAACTTATTTGGCTTCAAATATTTTACCTGATGTTTTTGCAAAAAACAGCTACTGCATTTTTGGTTGCAAATGGAAGTATTTTTAGAATTAGGAATATCTTAAAATAGTAAACTACTGACTTATTTTTTGCACTATTAAAAATGAGAACAGTAAAAGCACACCTGTTGTGTCAGACTTGACTTTAATGTTTGGCATATCTAGTTCTTAGTTGGTGAATCCTGATGATTGTGCCTTGTACCTTAAATGACAGTAACAGCTGCAAAAGACTTTTGGCTCTAGTAGGTCACTATATATATTTATATACAAATGGGGTGTGTGTATGTATAGTGTATTTATACATGTATTATATGTATGTATCACATAATGTGTAATGTATCACCATCTTGATACATTAAAACTCAGGAGGGTCATGTTAAAAGAGTTCTTTGCTGCTTAAGATTCATGTTGAAAGCATCAATCATAAGTAGCTTCTTTCCTGACCTGCAGTCAGGTGGGACTCATGTAAAAATGCTGACCAAGGTTTAAGCTCTTCTAAAAAAAAAAAGTCATTGGAAAAACAAACTTCCTAGCAAATACAAACTTCCTTGGTACTGAAAAAAGTTTACATTTCAGACAATGTCAGAGACCATTTTTGAAGCTTGTATCTAGAATTATGCTGAAGTAAACTTGTTTGCACCTCTGTATTTTAGAGGTTAAAGTTGGGAAATTTCAGTTATTTGATCTGTTACATTTGACAAGTGTCCCAGTTCAAAAGTGCACTTTTTATTAAATTGCTCTAGTGGATTTGAAGTGTTAATGTATTTTGGTATTAATACAGAAAACAAGTTAGCAATAAGTTCTTGCAACAAATTAGAAACTGGCAAAAGATCCCCTTATGGGTTTGCAATCACAGCATTATTTTCCTGTAGCACCTACTGTAAACCTGAATCTGAATTTTGCTCCTTGCACTTGTAGTTAAGTGCAAAAAGCAATTCCTTTGACAAAAATTATTAAAGTGGGGCAATTTTACAAAGATACACTAGTTAAGATAAATTTACTTTTACAAGTTTATGGTTTGCTGAGGAGAGTGAAATAAATACACAAGTATCTTTCTCTGGCGTACTAATTCTCATGGCTAGCCTTTTCCAGCATGCTTTGCTGTAAAACTCCATGCATTTACCTCATAGTGTTCACCCTAATCTCTGATGGTTAAACATTATTCCTAAATATGAGGGTGTTTTCCAAGTTGTTTTCTATAACAACATCACTTGATAATAGTTATTGATTAAATCCACTGTTTGCAAGACAATGTTAAAAGCTATTTTCTTTATATCTGAAATATCTTTGCCCAATCTATTGTATGAGCCACCATCTATCCACTTCTCAATTTTACTGACCATGTCTCGAGCTAATCCTTGTGTTTGACAATTCGCTCAATTGTAGCAACCGATTTTCTGATGAAAGATATGAACTAACAAGTAAAGCAGAAATTATGCTTCAGAATCTCAAGGTTTTGCTATGAGGGAAATTGTCATAACTTCATGTCAGTCTTTCTAAGCATCTTTTAAATTCAGGATAATAACTATGCTTTTCATGGCAGCCGAACAATTTTAATCTCTAATTAAACTACTTTTGGAAGTTGAAGTTAGTTGTACTTTAAGATCACATTAATCAGCTAGTATTCTATTCCCAGTTGCATACTCGGCATAGTTTCCGCAAAAAGAAATTCTGATCTTTTATGTATTATAGATGAAACAAGTTTGCCTGCCGTAGGTCAGCAGTCTTCTCTCTGGTAGTTCTGAGGCTTTCTTAAATTAGCATATGCCACTTTCTCATAGAAGTTGCTAGTGTAGAGGTAGACTCAAAGTTGATAATGTGATAACCTTTAAAAAGTTTTGCTCATTCCAGCACCTCTTCTGAACTTTAACAATGCATTTAGTCCTGCTTGCTAAATGTTAGACCTAAGCACGAAAAACTTTACTTATAAATTTATACACAACATCAGTGTGGTATGTTGAAAAATACCAAAATGACACTAGTGCATCAAAACACCTATTTTGGAGGCAGAGCCACAAATATTATTTCATGACTTACATGTTACTAAAACCAACTATAAAACTCCAACTCCATAAACCACACAGATCACTTCAGTGCTTTTTTTTCACTCTTCAGAAGTGAAGGATGAGTCTAAGACTGAAAATTATTTTTTTTTTATCCTAAAAGTAAATGAACAAGAAAAAGGTCTGCTGCTCCCCTCTCTAGTTATACATAGGAAAGAGAGGTTTGTGCCAAATGAGCTCAACTTAATGCTAAGATTTAGCTATATGTTTAGTTCTCTGTAAAGCAGGAACTATTTTTCTTTAAAAAGCTGTTATTTCAAGTGCTTTGTATGTACAATTTCATGTGTCTTTTTCTGAGTTGCGTCCATTTCAAGTAATTGAATTTCAACCTAGCAGAAATTCTGTGAAGCCTGCATCATTTGAAGGTGTTGGTCTTGGGGGGCTTCTGGGCTTAATACAAGGGTTCACCAATACTAGCATATTTATAAATCCTGGCTTTCACATACAGTGTTCTTTGTAAACAGCAAATGAATTATGATAATTATGATTTTATGATTATGATAATGGGACGTACTTTAGGGACTTTAATCTGTTAGGGACGGATGGGTTCCATCTGTCTAGAAAGGGCAAGGGGATCTTTGGCAACAGGCTGGCCAACCTGGTGAGGCGGGCTTTAAACTGAATGACTGGGGGGGTGGGGTCCACAATGGCAATACTCATGCCATTGCAATTGACGGCATAAGCAAGCAAAAAAGCAAGGATAATCAGGGCAGCTACAAAGGTTTCTCGCCTGCCTCCCAAAATGAGAAGCAGGAATCCAACCACCTCAAGGATGGGTATGAAGGCATTGGATCCTTGTGCGCCCCTCCGGGGAAACCTGCGTGCTCGACTACCTCCCTGAAGTGCCTGTACACCAATGCACGCAGTATGGGGAATAAACAGGAGGAGCTGGAGATCTGTGCGTGGTCACGGGGCCACGACCTCATTGCGATCACGGAGACGTGGTGGGACAGCTCGCATGACTGGAATGCAGTCATGGACGGCTATGTACTTTTTAGGAAGGACAGGCCAGCAAGACGGGGTGGTGGAGTTGCTCTTTATGTCAGAGAGCAACTGGAATGTATCGAGCTCTGCCTAGGGGTGGATGAAGAACGAGTCGAGAGCCTATGGGTAAGAATTAGAGGGCAGGCCAATACAGGTGACACTGTTGTGGGTGTTTACTATAGGCCACCTGATCAGGAAGAGGAACTTGACGAGGCCTTCTACAGACAGCTGGAAGTTGCCTCGCAGTCACAGGCCCTGGTGCTCATGGGGGACTTCAACCACCCTGATATTTGCTGGAAAAACAACACGGCCAGGCATGTACAGTCCAGGAGGTTCCTGCAGAGCATTGATGACAACTTTTTAACGCAGGTGGTGGAGGAGCCGACGAGGAGAGGAGCGACCCTGGACCTGATACTAACAAACAGAGAAGGACTGGTTGGAGATGTGAAGGTTGGGGGCAGCCTTGGCTGCAGTGACCATGAGATGGTGGAGTTCAGGATCCAGCGTGGAAGAAGCAGGGCTACAAGTAAGATTAGAACCCTGGACTTCAAGAAAGCTAACTTTGCCCTCTTCAAAGACCTACTGGGAGGAATCCCTTGGGTTAGCGCTCTAGAAGGCAGGGGGGCCATAGAGAGCTGGTTAATATTCAAGAACCGCTTCCTCCAAGCTCAGGATCAGTGCATCCCGATGAGGAAGAAGTCGAACAAAGGAGGCAGGAGACCTCCGTGGATGAACAAGGAGGTCGCAAAAAAACTCAAAGGGAAGAAGGAAGTTTACAGGATGTGGAAAAAAGGACTGGCTACTTGGGAGGAATACAGGACTGTTGTCAGAACATGCAGGGATGCAACACGGAAGGCTAAGGCCTGCCTGGAATTAAACCTGGCAAGGGAGGTGAAGGACAACAGGAAAGGCTTCTATAGGTACATTGGGAGCAAAAGGAAGACTAGGGAAAATGTGGGCCCGCTGCTGAACGAGGCGGGTGACCTGGTGACGCTGGACACGGAGAAGGCAGAGTTATTGAATACCTTCTTTGCTTCAGTGTTCACTGCTAGGACTGGCCCTCAGGACTCCCAGACTCTGGAGATAAGAGAGGAAGCACGGACAAATGAAGACTTGCCCTTGGTCAATGAGGATTGGGTTAGAGAGCAGCTAGGCAAACTGAACACGCACAAATCGATGGGTCCCGATGGGATGCATCCACGTGTGCTGAGGGAGCTGGCGGAGGTAATTGCTAGGCCACTCTCCATCATCTTTGAAAAGTCGTGGAGAACAGGAGAGGTGCCTGAAGATTGGAGGAAAGCCAATGTCACTCCAATCTTCAAAAAGGGCAAGAAGGAAGACCCGGGAAACTACAGGCCAGTCAGTCTCACCTCCATCCCTGGAAAGGTGATGGAACGGCTCATTCTGGAACTCATCTCCAAGCACATGGAAGAGGAGAAGACTATCCGGAGTAGTCAACATGGATTCACCAAGGGTAAATCCTGCTTGACCAATCTGATAGCCTTCTATGATGGCATGACTGGCTCGGTGGACGAGGGGAGAGCAGTGGACGTTGTCTACCTTGACTTCAGTAAGGCTTTTGACACTGTCTCCCACAACATCCTCATAGGAAAGCTCAGGAAGAGTGGCTTAGATGAGCGCACAGTGAGGTGGGTCAAAAACTGGCTGAATGGCAGAGCGCAGAGGGTAGTGATCGGTGGTGCGGAGTCTGGTTGGAGGCCTGTGACCAGCGGTGTTCCCCAGGGGTCAGTGCTGGGTCCAGTCCTGTTCAACGTATTCATCAATGATTTGGACGAAGGGACAGAGTGTACCCTCAGCAAGTTTGCTGATGATACAAAGCTGGGGGGAGCGGCTGACTCACCGGAAGGCTGTGCTGCCATTCAGCGTGACCTGGACAGGCTGGAGAGTTGGGCGGAGAGGAACCTGATGAAGTTCAACAAGGGCAAGTGTAGGGTCTTGCACCTGGGGAGGAACAACCCCATGTGCCGGTACAGGCTGGGGGTTGACTTGCTGGAGAGCAGCTCTGCGGAGAAGGACCTGGGAGTGCTGGTGGACAACAGGCTCACCATGAGCCAGCAGTGTGCCCTTGCGGCCAGGAAGGCCAATGGCATCCTGGGGTGCATTAAGAAGAGTGTGGCCAGCAGGTCGAGGGAGGTGATCCTCCCCCTCTACTCTGCCCTGGTGAGGCCGCATCTGGAGTACTGTGTCCAGTTCTGGGCTCCCCAGTTCAAGAGAGACAGGGAACTACTGGAGAGAGTCCAGCGGAGGGCCACAAAGTTGATTAGGGGAGTGGAGCATCTCTCTTATGAGGAAAGGCTGAGAGAGCTGGGTCTGTTCAGCCTGGAAAAGAGAAGGCTGAGAGGAGATCTGATCAATGCTCACAAATATCTAAAGGGTGGATGTCAAGAGGACGGGGTCAGACTCTTCTCAGTGGTGCCCAGCGACAGGACAAGGGGCAATGGGCACAAACTGGAACACAGGAAGTTCCACCTGAACATGAGGAGGAACTTCTTTACTGTGAGGGTGACAGAGCACTGGAACAGGCTGCCCAGAGAGGTTGTGGAGTCTCCTTCTCTGGAGATATTCAAAACCCGCCTGGATGCATTCCTGTGCAACCTGCTCTAGGCTAACCTGCTTTAGCAGGGGGGTTGGACTAGATGATCTCTAGAGGTCCCTTCCAACCCCTACCATTCTATGATTCTATGATTCTATGAATCAGGTGGTTTTGATGCAAGGTGGTTTGGTTGAAAAGACAGCTAAACTGTGCGTAACAACTGACTTTTTTTACACCAGGAGAGCTCTGAACTAAAGGATCACTTATTTTTCTTATATGAACTTATGGATTAACTTCTTATCATTTACTTGCTTCTGCAGCTTTCTCTCTTACTCTTGGCTTTGATAACTGTCTTTCACACATGGTGTTTGCTATGTGCCAACAGCTGTGCTACAGACGTTTGGGCAAACTATACAATAAACCACTTATGTTTAACTGCAGATAAAAAGTGGCAGGAAGGCATAGTGCTGGTTATGCTGTAAAAGAATCACGTTGAACAGCACAAATATTTATAGAGACAACGGAACATCGTTGTTCATGTGGCAAAGAACACTAACATAAATGGTGCAGCACCTTGAAGAAAACCAGAGGGAATATTGCTCTCATAATATCTCCATAACAAAGCAGAAATAGGTGGGAGTGTACAAGCAATGAAAATGCAGTAGCAGTAAAGGAGATTTAGGCTTTTCCATATTAATTGGCAACCACCCTGTCTATTAGTTTCCGTATCTTGCAATCTGATTGAACTGCTAAGATTACACTAACAGTTGTGGCTATGGTTTTACCTTAAAAATGGTAAGCAATTATCTCTATTATACAAGAAAGATACAGTACATATAGTAATACAAGCTACATTACATAAAGTGGGACTATGCAAAAAATGGATCTTTGTTCTGACCCACATGGCTAGAATCTACAGTGTCTCTGGCAAGCAGCTGGAAGTGGATGCCTAGGGTATAGCCTAAGGATAGCGGATGCATATCTGGGACCTAATAATCTCAAGCTTTAGGAGCCAGATGTGGTTCCCATGTATTAGTACCTCTCAATGGATTTCCTCTTCTAGCCTCCCTTTAAGCCTGTTTTAAACCACAAAATGATTAACTAAGAATAATGTATGAGGCAATTCCATGGTAGTCTTATCTGATTCCAAAACCAATTGTATTTTCATAGGTGATGTACTAGAGTACACAAAAAAATCTGAGACACTCCAAGGTAGGAACTGAGAGCTCTTTAGAGGACAGCAGAAATTTTTGATTTATCAACACCAATGATCTGAAATAAACAGGATGAAGTATTACATGTAGGAATAATCAAATACCAACCCCAAGAATAAATAGTATGACAGTGTATCAACTTCTCCAGAAAGTTTCTTGGGATTACAATACAGAAACTTGAACATGACTCAATATCCCACCTGCATGATTTCGCAACAGTTTTACAATGTGACAAATAAACAGACTCTTATGTGTTTTACACGTAAGCTTTCATTTCTAGTCAATAAAGTTGAGACTTTTAGCTGGAATATTGTATCCAATTTTGAGTATTGTACTTCAAGAACAATTTAGACTAATGTGAATGTAGTAGAAGTCTTTTGGATTTCTGCTCAAATTCGTGATAGAATCAGGGTTATGCAGTCTAGAAAATACCATGAAGAAAAAATGACAAGATTTCATATAGAGGAAATAAAGTCTTCCTATACTCAGTAAGAAGAGAAACAAGCTCAAAATTGCAAGGAGAAATTCTGACATAAGGAAAATCTTTCTGGTGGTTGGAATAGGTAAGCAGTGAAACATAGTGCTTACGAAGGCTGCAAAATCTCCACTACTGGAGGTTTACAGGGACCCTTATGTAACTATCTAAAACACTCCTGACAGGTGAGCCTGCCTTGGCTCAGGGACATCAGCCAGAGGGTTTCTCACAGTCCCTTGAAGACCTATTTTTAATGACACGTATAGACCTGCAAACAACACACCGTAAGATTTAAATTTCAAAAAAGCAGTTAACGCAATGGTTCTGCACTGACTTCATGTTATTTCACTCCATGTAAAATTAGTAGCTACTGCACCAGAAGTCCACATAACAGTGTAACTTCATCTTGTTTCTCAACTCGAAAATTATTGGCATTCCTATGTCTTCTAGTCTAAGCAAAGTCATTTAGAATCAGTATTTGCACTCATGCATCTCAACCCCGTTGGAAAACAAGATAAAAGACACAAGTGCAACTTGATGTCACTTAATCCCCTCGTGTTGGTAATTGCCTCATTCCCACATTGTTTTAATGAACAGCATCATGATGTCCGGTTCTTTGGCATTTGTAGAGTCTGGGCTCCCCTCCACAGGGTGCCCAGGAACAGGATTCAGGAAGCCAGCATATTGAGCGGGAGCTACCCAATCCAGCCAGTGAGAAACATGACTCCTCAAGAAAGGCTAGGTGTGCAGAAAGGAGGTGCTGTTGGGGATTCACAGATGTAAATTATCTTCTAGCACTGGCTGTTTATGAGTCTCTTCTTGCTAAAAAAGGAGACTTTGAATAGGACACGTACCCATGAAGTGAGACCTCCCCTTACACCCAGTCCCCCTTCAGACCTGGAACAGAGCTCCCCACCGGTAGTCAGGGACACACAATCATTTTGCTGCTGAGAGAGCAAGATAAGTTGTCTCAGAATATCATGCAAGAAACGAGCCTGGGACCTTATCATAGTGATATCCAGGTGGCTTCTTGACAGAAGTGCAACCAGGTTTAATTTCTCTGATCAACTCAAAACTAGAGAATGAACACACCACATCAGCAAAAGGGCAAGTTTTATCAATGCAACAAGTGTGATGTGGTCAGTATTATCTCATTAAACTAGCCAGAAAACTATAAGCCTAATTTAGGCATCCATGCTTTCTGCACATGGTTTATGAGAAGCTTTAAGTCACATCTCTTTAACCAGCTCATACTAAATTATACTGCAACCAGACCCCAGACAGCCACTGATAATGAAAAACACTAACAGTGTAGGAAATAACATGATTTAGCATTACACTAGAAAGGTCAGAAGGGTTTACAGCAGAATTTAAAGCATTATCTGTACTTTCTCTCATTGCTGTTGCAAGAATGATTTTTGTGTTTCTCCATCCCTAGTTTAATGCTAGCTAAGCACAAGCCTTGCCTTCCAATACAAACAGATTTTCTTTGCAGCAGACAGGCATTCTGTAGACCTTATTTCAGAAATGCCTGACTTTTTAAAAAGTAAAGCTTTTATCCCGATTCTGACCCGAAGAACCCCTGTTGCTCCCAACAAGTCACTCTTCTAAGATGAGACATAAGGGAAAGAAAGCAAGTTGACTCTCCTTAAATCTCACGAACAAGAGCATCCTCTGATCTCTGGGCTCTTGAATATAAGGAAAAATAATGATGTCTGTGATCTCTGCACTGTGCGCAGCCCAGCAGACCAATGTTTTCAGGGATGTTTGAGTACATCTCAAAAGCAAGAGAGGTTGGTGACAAGTTTTGTTTGTAAATCTTTCTAAGTCACACCTGCATGTGTGGCTCTGCATCAAAGCTCATCAGCAGGAGGGTACGTAATTTTACGCACACCTGAAAGTTAGCAAAGGTCCAGTGGAACTTAAATATCAGATTACAATTATCCACTTAAATCTTGCTTAAGGTGAGAGTGTTCTACCAGATCCTGCAATGTCCAAATGAACCATTCTGATTCCCTACATCCACTGACAAACTCCCTAAATCCATGGGCTAGATGTGTAAGTGTAATACAGTATATAAAATTGATAAGAAACAAAATCATTTAGCTAGAACAGTCTAGCTGGAGCTGAGTCACCCTGGTGAAGCTTGGTTAGCGTGCAGTATAACAGAGATCATGACCTTCTAGGGGAATTCTCTGTTCCATGGATTATGTACTCACATTTGCACTTGGTTCAAAGAGAAATCCCTCCCTTACTGCATGTATGTCATGAGGAAATTGCTGTTGGCAAAATGTCTGGTGGTCTTGACATCAAAAAACTGGTCCAGCTCTTATTAGAAAGCACTTCTACTGAGGGTATTATCAGCAGCTCTGCTTTTGACTGAGGCATTGGTCAGTAATGTTGCTGCTAGTTTGAAACTACAGCACCACTGGCCTATATCCCAGGAAGCATGCCGGCTTCTGATGAATACTGACCACAGGTAAATGAGACTCCCCAGAAGAAACAAGGACTAGTTCTTGACATGATCGCACAGATCCATAGAAGCACCTGGTATTTTCAGTGGACACGGAGCAGGTTAGCTTGCTGCTATACTAAGACAAACAGATGCATTTACATTTGCATTACAAGTTCAAAATTGTCCCTTGGACATTTTGGTGTAAACGCTTCAGCCCACAAATACAAAAGTACACAGTGGGTGAGCAGTTAGAAAACTTCCTAAAATGCAAAAAAAATCAAAACAGATTTGTATTTGAAACAAAACTTACAATGGCATAACTTCTTCTAAGCACAAAATTAATAATGTGTAGAAGCAGGTGCAGTATGGTATGTATAAGCAAAAATGGAAACAGAAAGCTAACCTTAGGTGCAACTTATGCTAAAACCCTTATTATACAGACACAGCTTAAGTCACCTACAAGCTTGGAACCTCTTTTGTGAAGACAAAGGGTCAACATTTCTAATGCAATTCAAATCACTTAGCAAACATTAACTATGCAATGCATCTGTTACAGAAGTCAGTACTATTTACTCATTGTGAAACAAGATACATGAAAATACACCCAAAGACTAAAGCACCAATCTGCATGCACGAGGATGCACAAATAAGGCAAAAACCTTTACTTGGTCATGTCCAAATGGAACAAGAATCTCCACCTCCCAGAATCACCTAGCGCAGGAGGTCCCGCTCTCTCGGGAGATTTCTTATGCCCAAGAAATAAACAGGCTGAACTATCCCCATCTGTTGTGACAGTTTATGGTTGTCAGGGGACAACCTGGTTCTGAAAAACAGCTTGACTTACTGTATCAGGTAACACAGCCTTTATCTGCCATAGAGAAGGCAAAGACTCAGGCTTTTATTCAGGACAAAAAAAAGCACAAAAAAGGAAACAAGTTTTTTCCCTGCTAGGCTGTCCAGCCAGCTCCACAAGCATCCCTGCAACTTCCGTTTAACTGAGAACAATGAAATCTGAGTTGACTCCATGTTTCACCACTTCTGAGCACAAAAGAGCACATAGGTTGAAAAAATTATATAGGTTTTGCAATCGTAACAGGTTTCCAAGCATTCTGTTAATCACTTCCTCATCATGAGCACATGCGGAGCATAAACTGCACACAGCATCCACTTATTACAGTAATGCCAGAGCAGCTCTGTCGAGGTTATGATTCCTCCCTTCCTCAGATTTCACTTTGTGATGGTTGCTATGATTGTAGGTACTCAACAGCAAATACAGCTTTTGTACTTCATGGGAGGGAAAAGAAAACTATTGTTTTAGATAATGGATCCATTAGACCCATGAGTAATCAGATTGGTTTTGTTCCTGCAAGGAGTTCCCATTTATCTGCTAAAACCCCATGGAAACATGCATCTCTTCACACCTCTGCTGTTCCCAGGCACAGGATCTTGTACATCCATCAGTGTGAAACTCACTCACTAATAGCATATAAAAGCAGCATTTTGCTTTGGTTCTCCTGAGCAAACAACAGGCTTATGCCAAGTAAGGTTCTCGTTCAAACCTAAGGACCAAAACTAAAGGTGATCCTTCCTAAAGAGAATCAAGAGTCTATCCAGATCACAGAATACTACCAGAGTATACTACAGAGATACTTTCACACGTCGTCTCATTTTCAAACCTTCTGCTCCTCTACGGCATTCCTTTCCTCTGACTGTAAAAGGACTGAAAATACCTTGATTTCTTCAATAATGCTGCTTGGGATGTTTCTCTCCCTAGTTTCCTTCCTCCATTCTGTTTCAAAAGTGTTTACCCTGAATTAACAGGACCAGTTTCTAATTTCATTTTCCACTAATACCAAAGGGGCTAAAGATTTCATTCATAACACAACTTGCATTTATCTGTGCTACCATTTCCAGCTGCCCCCCACCCGTCGTGTTAGTGCCTTCTAAGTTTTCACACACGTACAACCAGACTCCTAACGATGGCTCTTTCGCTAATCCCAGCCTCTCTTCAGAGCTGACTACATCACTGCCACTGCCAGCTGCCCACAACTTCAGGGCTAGTTTGTCAGCTTGCATAAAGTCCCAGACCTGTGAGGTTGTGGCAACTGGAAGGTATTTGCTACATTTCAAGATTCGCTAATCCTTTTACAGAATCAGTCCATCGCACAGCCTACATAAATTGTGACTAGATATGTCAAGCTTTGATCATAAATATGAGTGATCATCCTCAGTAGTTCCATTAAGTTTGCTGAAACTTTTGCAATATGCAAAATTTTCTCCCAGCAAATGATGTAGAATAAAATATGTGTTTTGAGACACTTGCCAGTCACTTGTGCTGCTGGCTGCCAAAAAAATCATCTTTGCAAGTTTTCTTATTGTCTTCATTTGAGTCCATAGCTCACAGCAGCCACCCACTTAACAGCAAATCTGCCCGCATTTCATACAGTCAAAGAAATCAGCAGGAATTAGTAGGAGCATCTCATCTACCAGTTTAATCTGCCCTGCAAAATCCCTGTTTGATGAGACAGCATAGATAGTTAGAACCACGTACAGCTCAAGAGAAAACATGCTAATTAAAATCAATGTAAATTCTACACTGGCAAAGACGTGGGAAGCAGTCCAGAAAAGATCTCACTTTGTCATTCCTCATTAGGAGATCATCCCTCTGAAGGGCGACGTTTCTGGAATCCCCACTAATCTGGAATCCCCACTAATGCCATTGTGCAAGCAGTTCACACCCAGGGTACAGATGCAGCGCCGTACCATCGGCACACTGGTTTGGAACAACTCCCACCTGACCAAAAGGTGTAACTCCACACAGCCAAGCCTGTAACTGCACCCTTAAGCACCTACACTGGCACTGAGTCAAACGAATTAATCCAGAGCCACCTAAAGTTATACAACTGTTTACATCCTTTATGAAAACATTTTATCTTCTTTTATGAGACATTACCTGCTCGTCTGTGACAATTTATATACTTCACTCCCAATCCATTTCTAAATCACTCGGAGTGAACAGCGTAAGCGGAAAGGCCTACCTTCATTTACAGCTTGAGCAACCACTTATAGGAAGCGAAGTCCAGAGAAAAGATGGTATTTCTAGCTATGTCTCAATTTACCAGGCTTCTTCAGCAAGAACCCCTAACCCAGGCACGTAAGACTCTGGATCAACTTAGTAAACAGATCCCAAAACTCAAGACAGTGACACTGCCCTCCACACCAGACCACGGTTAGCACAAGCAACGCACCGGACTGCCGTTTCCAAACGCCACTGTCAAGATGCAAGGCGATGGGTAAATTCCTCTTTTTTTACCTTACAGCAGTGCTGGTTATCCCGGCTTCCAGAGAAGAGCTCTTGGAGAGGTCTAACAGCCATCCCTCTGTTTTAAGCCATACACACATCCCCAGCTGAGGGGAGCAGCCTGGGCGGCCTCCCTGGGTCACCAGTGCCCCGGGGGCCTGCCTGGAGAGCAGGGCAGATCAGGGCTGACCCTGGGGGAGATGGCCAGGCCGGGGACCCTCAGCACGGAGGTGCCAGCGCTCTCACCCATGCCCTCCTGGGGGAGGCATCAGGCAGCCCCATTCGCCCCCAGCCCCTCGCTGCCTCCCCACACACGGCAGCCTCGCCTTTGTGTGAGCTGCGCCGTGTTTACCCTCCCACTTCCTTATTCCACTCTGGCGTGAGGGCCATAAACCGCCCAGCTGGCACTGCTGAGCCCTCAGTGGCACAGGCAGGAGGAAGAGGAAGGAGTGGGATGGCGGCCAGCCTCCCACTCTGTGCCAGGAGGGCACCCCAGGTGCCGCCGTGGTGGTTGGGAGCGCGGCCCTTCCCCTAGGGCTGGTGCCGCCACCTGTGGTGGGTGTCTCATGCCTGCCGGCCACCCTCATGCCAGGGTCCAGGGGCGCACCACAGGGGAACAGGACCTACTTCCCCTTCTTCTCGGACTTCAGGGGCCATAACGTGACGGCCCTGCGCGTTGGCGAGTCGTCCGCCCTGGCCTCCATCTTCCTGCTGGCCTTGGCGGGAAACATCTGGGGCATCTGCGTGCTGGTGCGGCGGCAGCACCGGCTGTGGGCTGCCAACTGCCTCGTGCTCAACCTCTTCTGCGCCGACCTGCTCTTCATTACCGCCATCCCCTTCATCGCTGTCGTGCGCTGGACCGAGTCCTGGGTGCTGGGCGACGTCGTCTGCCACATGCTCTTCTACGTGGTGAGCCTCAGCGGCACCGTCGTCATCCTCTCCCTCTCGGCCGTCAGCCTGGAGCGCGTCGTCAGCATCGCTCGGCTGCGCCACGCCGCCTTCCGCCGCCGCAAGGCGCTGGCCGCCGCCCTCCTCCTCATCTGGGGCTTCGCTGCCCTCGCCACCCTCCCGCTCTGCTGCTTCTTCACCGTGGTGTGGCTGCCCGCCGCCGGCGGCGAGGTGAGGGCGAGCGCTGCCGGGGAAGGCCCGCAGGGCGCTGGGCGGTCGGGGCCGGGCCGGGGGTGTGGGGCGCCGGCGGAGAGCGGACGCTGGCGGAGAGCGGGCGCCGGGAGGCGGCAGGAGGCAGGGGGGCAGGCGGGCGCGGGGCCGGACGGCGGGGGAGGGGAGGCTCGTCCGCCTCTGTCATGAGGGGAGACTGCCTCAGGACAGCGGGCAGCACTGCGTTCCGGGCAGGTGCCCAGGCTGTGCCCGGAGGAGCGGCCGGAGCTCCCGCGGCAGCCCGGGAGCCCCGCGCCTGCAGCCGCCGCCGGCAGCGCCTCCAGTCCCGTCCCGTCCCGCTCTCGCGGCGGGCCCTCCACGCGCACCGGCCGGGATTTTTTTGCCTTCCCCAGTGCGGCTCGGATATCGCCGTTGCAGCACACTTCCCCCGTACCAGGGATCGGCGTCCCGGGAGAGCTGCCCAGCCGCACGCGAAATGGCCATGCACAGATTTTTCTGCCTGGTATTTTGAAATGCGTGCAAAAGGACGCCCAGCATGATACTCATATACATGATCGACTTTAAGGTCTGTAAGTTTCAATTTTAAAGCTGCCGTTAGCATTTGATATAAAGCTGGGGGGAGCGGCTGACTCACCAGAAGGCTGTGCTGCCATTCAGCGTGACCTGGACAGGCTGGAGAGTTGGGCGGAGAGGAACCTGATGAAGTTCAACAAGGGCAAGTGTAGGGTCCTGCACCTGGGGAGGAACAACCCCATGTGCCAGTACAGGCTGGGGGCTGACCTGCTGGAGAGCAGAAGGACCTGGGGGTGCTGGCAGACAATAAGCTCACCATGAGCCAGCAATGTGCCCTCGTGGCCAAGGCCAATGGCATCCTAGGGTACATGAAGAAGAGTGTGGCCAGCAGGTAGAGGGAGGTGATCCTCCCCCTCTGCTCTGCCCTGGTGAGCCCGCATCTGCAGTACTGTGTCCAGTTCTGGGCTCCCCAGTGCAAGAGAGACAGGGAACGACTGGAGAGAGTCCAGCGGAGGGCTACAAAGTGGTTGATGAGGGGACTGGAGCATCTCTCTTATGAGGAAAGGCTGAGAGACCTGGATCTGTTCAGCCTGGAGAAGAGAAGACTGAGAGGGGATGTCATCAATGCTTACAAATATCTAAAGGGCGGGTGTCAAGAGGATGGGGCCAGACTCTTTTCGGTGGTGCCCAGGGACAGGACAAGGGGCAATGGGCACAAACTGGAGCACAGGCAGTTCCACCTAAACATGAGGAAGAACTTCTTTACTGTGAGGGTGACAGAGCACTGGCCCAGGCTGCCCAGAGAGGCTGTGGGGTCTCCTTCTCTGGAGGTATTCGAAACCCACCCGGACGTGTTCCTGTGCAGCCTGCTCTGGGGGCACCTGCTTTAGCAGGGGGTTTGGACTGGATGATCTCCAGAGGGCCCTTCCAGCCCCTACCATTCTGTGATTCTGTGATTTGATATGAAATTTATGGCAATATTAAGATTGTGGACAACACATCTATTTGTAGTTGTATGGGCTTTTAAAACCATGAAGGAATAGATTAATTGACTGCTTTGTTTGAGCAGAAAATTTTCACAGACTCGGTTTGATCTGCAATTGTGTTCTCCATAGGCATAGAGGGTGGTAAGGACAACTTTGTAGTAAAAATAACGGTGCAATGTTAATTTTCTTCTTTATTCTTTGTAAACAGGATATTCAGGTTTGCACCTTGGTTTGGCCAAGCATTGCAGGAGAAATCGTTTGGGATGTGACCTTTGCCATTGTTTTCTTTCTAATACCAGGATTAGTCATTGTCATCAGTTATTCCAAAATCTTACAGGTAATGTTTTTCCTTTAAATTTTGCTGTACAACAAAGGGAAGTAAACAGTAACTCACTAGGCATCAACGTATTGTCACTGAATACAAATACACCTAAAGGGAATAGACATCATTTGCTCGGTAAATGGTAAGTATGTGATATAAAATGAGGCGCTTCAGCCTGTACATAACAGCCTGTACGTTTCAACTAAGAGCATGCTTGAACATCACATTACCAGAAGCCCAACACAAAGTTTGTCTTCATTTATATACATTATTTACTACACTTCTCTATTTATGTGCTGTTCATATTTAAAGACTGTCAATCTCCTAAATGCTAAAAGAGGCAAGCCTTTGAAATAACTAAAAACCAGATTTTGGTTTACTTGAGCCTAAACTCCAGCATCACAAGGGATTTGTAAGAAAGCAAAGAGAGGCAGGACTAGAAAAAAATGCATCCCCTTTTAGATCTACTGATTTTCTGCATTTATTTTTAGTACACAGATCTTGTTAGATTACACGTATTCCTCCACGATTTCAAACTTTGCAAACAAAAACTGTAAATTATACAGTCTGCTTCCACTTTCTCTCTGAATGGTTCTTGCTTAACTACTGGAATATAGGTCAAGACACCAGGCATCACAGAGTTTTAATCTATATTCTAGCAAGCATGATATTTGTTACCTGAATTCCTTTTAAAACATCTCATTTCATGCCCCTTCCTATTCAAAAAACGGCATGAGAAAGAGCTAGAAATCTTCAAACTACGCACCTAGTTTTTAACAACTGTCCCCAAAAGATTCTTGATTCCTGTATTAGGTAATTAAACGTCTTATACTATATGTAAGGAAAATTACGGGTCTTGAAAGGAACGTCAAAATACACAGATTATTGAGCAGAGAATTAGCTGATGAAATGCTGTGCACCAGAGCTGCACGTAGATGTTTCAATGAACCTAGGACCTAGAGTCTGGGCTCTACATGTACTGGCCTATTGATCAGGCTTAAACTCATAGCCAAAATCACCAGCTCTTAGTTTCTGTACACTCTGTAAGCTCATTATAACCTTGAGGTAAATGCATTAGGTAAACCTCTTTGAGTGAAGTAAAGCACTTGCCTTTTGCACCCTCGTATTTGCTGTAGGCAAAGAACACACAGTAACTCAGTGAGGAGTCTGAGCCCTTTGAAAGAACTGTAGAAATCTGCAGGCCAAGGAATGCCACAGTCCTTGGTCGGAGACCAGGACAGGAACGGTGTTCCTCTTGTCCTTGCAGAGTCCCAATTACAACAAGTAAATTTAGAAAACAAAATGGCACGTAGGGAGCTAGAAGCTCAAAAAAGCATTTGGAATATTGGATTACAAAACAACCCCATGCCGCCATGCTCACGTTTCTTTTCCAGCTTGGTAACACAGATGCTAAGATGCATTACCGTTTTTCCTGAACTGAAAAAGGAACGAGGCCCATAGCAGAATCCCATCTGTTATAACTGAATCTTGTCTCTCGCACTGCTCTCCAGGAAGCAACCAGAACTCAGCCGGAGAATGTCTTAGTCCCTGAGTCATTCACAGAGTAGATTCACTCTTGCTTCGTGAGACACTCCACAATGCCAGTGCACACAGAGCACAATGCTCAGTGTTGCTGAAAGCAGATCAAAGCATTCATGTATTCACATAACACAGCATCTATGATGATGATGATTCCCTACAGATAAAAGATCTCAAATTCGTTAACAAATATACTCTACAAATGTAAACTTTATAATTTAATCTGAAACTGAGTATTATTTTTACATAACACTTTCCAGATCCCTGGCAAAAACAACATATTAGAAGCCATGATTTGTAATTACATGTTTTTGCAATGTTTCCCCTCTCAGGCAAGACTGAGATAAAAGGCTGGAACTAGTAAAGATGTTCATGTTCTGGAAGTTACCTACTTGTATAAGCATGACTTCTCAGTTCCTGGTTCTCAAGAATGTGGTCCAGATGCACACGACAGGTATCTGGATTCCTCATACTAGGCAGACCAACAAGGGATCCAGGATGTATCACTGCCACCCCACTTCAGTTGAGCACTTCCTAAAGATGCAGCTGTTGCTTATTTACCGCAGTCCTGGTGATTCTTGCAAGCTTAGTTCTAGGTGGTGCAGCTCCAGCAGGGAAGATGGAGGATTCCCATACTTATATGGGACAGACACAAAAGTATCTGATGAGGACATTCTGTAGCTGTTTTTGAACAGTGGAGGCTGAGGAGGGTACAGAACTTGGTTTTTGCACTTTTATGTTGGAAGTGGATATTAGTCCTTTGTATTTTATGAAACCTTAATTCTAACTAAGACAGGTTAGGTGCTCTCTGAGAACAGCTCTTAGATTGGATTGTTTGGAGGAGTTAGCCTAGTTTCTGGATTCCAGATGGGTACAGTAGAAGATTATCAGGCTGGAATAGTTTTACATGTTCAAAACATCAGAACTTTTAAATCAGCGAAGCAGCTAGTGAGACTGTCCCCTTCTCAGGCTCAGCACGTGCTGCGAAGCCCATTTTTGGATCACTGGTTTTAATTTATATACCTACATGCTGTTGAAATCTTTGGTAGTTGTCTAGGTTCTTAAAGATTATTTGTTCTAGGCCACCTAGCTGTGATAAATTCAGAAAATTGCAGAAAGAAGGACATGTTACTCAATATATATATAACCATTTTCATCCTTACCTGAACCAGGAAGGTACTAAGTATTACTAGTATGAGCGTTATCCTTCCTTTAGTTATTGCTAAAAGGAAGCATCACACATAGAAGTAGCAGGAAGAGTCTTATGCCTTTTGACTTTCCTACTTAGACAAGAAATTAATCCAGGCTTTTGAAAATGCCCCTTCTTTACCCACGCAGGATGTAAAATGGAATCTCAGTTATTTAGCCTAAGTGTTTGTTTGCTAAATATTTCAATTTTATTTGCATCAGATATGTGAATGTAACAGACTTACTGTGCTATGCCAACTTCAGTGAAGATAGGGATGTAGAGCATGAGATTTAGAGTTTTCTGTAAGCCATTTCAGGGATTCATATTCTACCTAATGACAGATGATTCACACCCATGAATACTAGATTCCTGAACTACCCATTGTCTGGTTTCTTAACGTTAGACAGTACTTTTACAAGACACAGATTTTCATAGTGACAGAAGGATCCATAAGATTTCAGGTGAGTTCATAAAAAGCAATTCTGATTACTGACTGAAAAACTAAAAGTTGACACAAAACTGACGTAAAATCCCATTCAAATTTCAAATGTGTTATGATTTAGTTACTGTAATAAATTCATGCTCCTTCTAATACCTACCTTATAATATCAGCCTGGCCGTAAGAGAATTGGATTGCGTTACTTTGGATTGCGCATCAATGGGATTGTTAACTATGTTCCAGTTTGCATTTGTGAAAAAAATCAATGGGTTTATTTAGGTAGAACGAATGAGGTCATAATTTGAAGTTAATGGGATTTCATGAGTAATTAAGCTCTGTTTTATGCTGAAGAGTATTTATGGCTGGTAGAGAGCCATGAGGAAGACAACCAGCTTGTCTAATATTGAGGTGAGTTCACAGCTGAGAGGAAAAAAAAATGCTAGTAAAGTGAGAATGTTTGAAATGGAACCATTGACAAAAAGTGAAAATGGAATTCTGCAATATCTTTTTTGTAGTCTCTTTTCAAAACAGAAACATTGTGTGCCAAGATTGACTTTTGCACTTGTAAAAATGTGTTAATAATTCTTCTAGGTTTCAGTGAAAGTTACTTTCTTCTCTTTTACTGCAGATTACAAAAGCATCTAGAAGGAGTTTAAATGCTGGTTTAGCCTACTCAGAAAATCATCAGATTCGTGTTTCCCAGCAGGACTACAAACTATTCCGAGCTCTCTTTGTGTTGATGGTCTCTTTCTTCATCATGTGGAGCCCAATTATGATAATTATTCTTTTAATTTTAGTCCAGAAATACAAACAAGATTTAAATATTCTGCCATCAGTTTTCTTCTGGATAGTATTATTCACTTTTGCCAACTCTGCTGTTAATCCAATTTTGTATAATGTTACCCATTTCAGACGTAAATGTCAGGAAATTCTTCTCTGTTGTACAGGGAACCCTGTAAGGCATGGGGCTGGTACAGAAACCACTGCAAGAAGAAGTAACCATGAACAACCAAATTTGTCTTTCATTACCAGATAATTATTTAAAGTCTGAGCTGTGCCACACTTTGGATGTTAATGTCTACACCGGCCCAGGTTGAATAGGTCACTATGTTATAGTATTATATGCCGGAGAAGGAAAAAAAAAAGCTAAATCTGTATTTTTAATTCCTGCAGGTAAAATTCTCTCGACTTCACTGCTTTGCCTCAGTAAGATTTGAACAATTTAATCCACTGGATTGAATTCTCCATTTACACTTAAATAAATAGGAATATAGCAGTGAACTTGGTGAACGTAAAATAGTTGAAATAAGTACTTACCAGACAAATTATTTTTTGTGAGGGTACATTTTCAGTTGGCATAAATGTCATTAACTTTAGTGAAGTTATAGAGAATCTATATCAAGTGGGCACCTGATCCGTTTTTACTCTGTTTTCTACTTGAGTAAGGGGGATCAACTTTCTAGTGAAAACGTACATCCTCAGAAAGTACCTGCTCTTTTTTCTTTAAATTTTAAAAAGGCACTTTTTAAAAGGCACTACATTTTAAAAAGGCATTTGATTATACACTTAGATAACTGACTACCTGAACATAGGTTTGGGCAGACTAACCGATTTCTTGTAGAAAACAAGATGATAAACATGTATTATCACCAAGTGAATGACCAATTTGGTTTCATCTCAAATTAAAAATATGCCTGTTAATTTATAAATAAGGAATAAATAAATAAATGTTTACTTGTTGTGTGTAAAGTAGTACTTCAAAAACGATGCATATTTTTTATGTCTTCGGTAGTCATATAATAAAGTTAATCAGTGATATATAGGGTCACTGAAATGCTTTCCTCCTTTCTAAAATGCTATTGGGAATTATTTCCAATATTTCCTAGAAAAAAGATGACATTGTATTTGAAAAGAAATTAAAAGTTTTAGAAAACAAATACATATATTTTAGGGTTTTTAATTAAAACTCTTTCAGTCAGAAATTAAAACCACTAAAAAAAGAAAGAGTAAATTCTAAATTATCGCCATCTGTCACCAATTCAAAACCGTGCATTAAGATAACAGTTTACTAATAAAACCAGTGTCTACATATGTACAGATGTGCATACAAACAATTTGCATCCCCTGTAATCCAAGTTTATTAAAATGTTTCATTCATTTATTAACAAGGTGAGCTACACAGCTCAGATAAATATACTCAAAATCTAAATGAAACTGTTTAAAAGGTTTTCAAGAAAACACCCGATCAATGTGTTAACTTTACATTCATGGTGCTGTTACATGGTTTCTTTCCATAGTTTTGGATCTCCTTAAGAGCAAAATCCTGAAACATACAAGAAACAAAATTTTGTTTTTCAACTACACTAGACAAAATTAAAATATTTTTATATTTTCCCCAATTTTAAAATGCATACATGTCTAATTTCTTTAAAATGCTCTTGAGTCCAGCAGTCTGTTACTTGTAATGATAATGCCAATACCTTGCTCTGCAGTTTTATAATTCCAAAAAATGTGGAATTCACAGGAATTCGTCCAATCCTTTACAACTGTCCTGGGCATTTTAATACTTTGGCAAACAAGGTACTGAGTAGATCAGTGATAAAAGAGTTATTTATTTACTTTAGCAAGCTTCAAATTATTTGCCTTTTAAAAATTATTAATTTAAGAATGTCTTTCAACAAAATAAGAATATCCTGACCTCCAGAACTTTTAATGGCAATAGTAAATCAGCTGAAGGAATATTTCAACTCTACTAACATGGCGGCGTATTGTATTTACAAGTAGTCCCACTGTGATATCCACACTCACATTGCATAAGTTAAAGCAACTTGAGCTATTACTCTGAGAGACTTAAGTGTGTCATAGCCTGATCCGTATTTGGAAAGGAGCTACCATCAGAAATGCCATGTACATTACAACCAAAAACCTCGTCATTTTCTAGGCTTCTCTTTTGCCTTAAAGAGCCGGTATACAAAGAACAGATATTTTAGGGGTTTTTTTCCCATCAAGGTAAGTTTGTACATCTATTATTTTGGGGGAGGAGGGAACTTAATTTGAGTGCAGTATTAATTTAAAAAGCTAATGAAAAATCTTGGGGGAAAAAAATTAGCTTCAAGACATAGTCAGAGTATGCACAATGAGAAACAGATAAAAGCCTATTCTTGAAGCATCTATTAACGTCAGTCAGAATTTTAACACAGTAACAACTGAACGCAGGTCAGTACAGACAACTGAAGTTGGCATTTTTTGCTACTAATTCTGTATATTAATAGAGTTAAAACTGAAGTAGCAAGGCTTCCAATCCACACATAAGGAATTAAGTGAATTTTGTAACAGCTTCTGATACAAACATTTCAATAAATGGGGGGTTTTTTCAGTTTAGCTCACAATCATTTTCTCATCCCCAAATGTACTTGCTTTGCAGGAAATTTGGCTTAATGATACTGGAGAATTTGGAATCAACTAACACTGTGGTAATTACAGGTCCTAATCACAGTAAGGGGAAAATGCAAATTGCTGGCTTTAAGTTTCATTTATACTTTGGTGCTGGGCTCATAAAAATAAACTCTGCCATAATCCTCAATAAAAAGCAGACAGCATTAAGCACCCAGGCTACTATTTTCCTTTTGCAAGCATTATGGAATTCACATAGTCTTATCAGACACTACATTCAACAGCTAACATCTGAAAATAAATTAGGATAGCAGACAAAGAATACAGCGCTTGGTGCAACTTGGTAGATTTGACATTCCTATAACAAACTGGAAGCAGCATGATCGACTTTTAAATTAAGGTTAGGAAGTCAAAGAATATTTAAGGCTGAACTTTCAAAAGACATTCTGACCTTTTATTTTTAAATTACACTACTTGTTCTATATTCTGTGAAAACCCACAAGTATTCTACTATATAGAAGCTCTGAAATATTTGAAAAAGTTACATCATAAATTAGGAATAAATTAATATGTTCAATTTTTCTTTTTGGTTTATATTTTCTTGCAAAGATTGACAATACATTTATTGCCTTGCAAGTTTCATATAGTGTAGAAATAATAGAAACACAGATCCCACCATGCTGAATGGGACTAGTACTTGGACTAGCCCAATATCCTGATTTTACAGGGGGATAGTCCTTTTTCTGGGTTTGACAGAAATGCAAGGAACCAGCATAACACACACCACTCAAAGTCACAGCACAACAGCTGTGTATCTACACTTTGTATTAGATTTAACACAAAACCATCCCTAACCATCTCATTATTTTGTTCTCTCATCTTCAGAAATTTTTATTCTTGCTGTACTTCATTTGAAGAGCAGTGAATGCAGCATTCAAAACAAGAAAGTATCATCAATTTATATAATGACATTGTTTCTTTTCTATCCTACGCCTTATGCAATCATACACATCATTCACAAAAGCCAATCTATCTCATTTGGATTTATGATGTCTCTTAGTCTTGACCGCCTTAAACCTCAACTGTCTTTTATGTTGTCTCCAAATTCTCATTCAAGACAACATTTTTATTTTCATTGTTGTCAGGCACTTTTTCCAGGTTACAAATCAGTCTTCTAAACATCACCCACCTTAGCAGATCTTTCAGGCACCCTGTTATCAGCATACCTACTTTACAACATGGCAATATATTACTCTCTGTTTATAGATCAGATGAACAGGTAACAGAGCCACAAGGGCTGACTGTGCTCGTCTGTTCTGACTTTCTTTATAATACACAAAAGTTCCTTCGGTCAATCCCGGTTTATTCTAACATGTCATTTAGAAAAGCCTCTAATCTTGATTTACAGATTTCAGTGATGAACATACAACAGCTCTTGGTACACTGTTCCAAAGGTTAATGACCTTTGGAGTTAAACAAATGGCTATTTATTTCTGCTCTGAATGTGTCTAGTTTAAAGTTCCATCCATTTTAATTTATTATTCCTATGTTTGCAAGTCCTTTATTATCCAATTCCCATTGCTTGCGTGGGCAAGCACAGACTTTGCTCGGGTCAGCCTTTAACCTCTTTCTGATGAGAAAAGAACAAGATCTTTGAAGCACTCTCTAGAAGACACATTTTACAAACTTTCAATCATTTTCTCTGCTCTTCTTTGAAACATCTAATTCACTTGGCCACAGCATTCCATTGGGAGTTCACATTCAGCTGATTCACCAGTCAAGTCTTCTGTAGATACCGCATCTTCCAGAATGCAAGGGCAGGGTAGGGATGGGTACACTACTATTTTATTTGTCCTAAATATTCTGATCTGTCTTCTTCATTCTTTACTATTCCCCACTCTGGGTATAATCTTTATCAATAAGTACATTACATTTTCTTCTAGCTCATTGATTAAAGTAGCATAAATGACCATTTGGCCTTTTCTAGTATACTTGAGCACCAGTGAGCTAATCTGTATCCTTGCCTGTGTGGCATCCTTCCCTCAGCCTGACTGTATGACTCAAGATAGGGTCATACTTCCAGTATGAGGGATATGTCCCTCTTCCACAACCCTTTGTGAAACAGTTTGCATGAGGACCTGTGAGAGAGGATCTGCTATAAGGTATCCTTTCCAAGACTTCTGATTTTCCTTAAAAGCCTTTTATGAAGAATTTTTCGAAGAAGTTTTTGAAAATACATTCTATTACCTTCAACTATTTTGTTGAGAAAGGCAAAGATTTCTGATTAAAGAGACAGAATTTCTCTTTACAGCAACTATGAAGTTTATCCTTACTATGTTTACTCGTACTACATTGATTTAATTGTTTTACAACTTCCTCTAATTATTGTTTCAGCTGATGTGATATGCCGCTTAAAAAACACATTAGCTCTCCTTCAGATAATGGAAGTAAAAGTTGGAAATAACTTACTACAGGCTCCAGTTTTCAAAAGACAAATTTACAGTCACTAAGTAAAAGACTTCATGCATTTGCTATTGAATGAGCAAGAGACTCCTAGTGCTTTAGTCATTACCCCTGAAATAAAATTCTTCAGAAAAAAAAGGTTCTTACCGTTATGAACAATAACTCTGTATTTTCTGTCCAAGCAGAGGTCTACCTGCCTTTGTCTGACAATTTTCTGTGCATCTGGAGGCAATCCTTTAGGGTCCCGAGAGAACACAAAGGAATAGCTATCAGCACAAGTGCCATCTTCATTTAGTTGGCGGCAGGAGTAATGAAGAGCATACGTATCATAATCTGTGTCCACCACCCAGTGATCATCATCTGGAGGAAACCATAGCAAAGAAGCAAAGGTGTTAGAGACACACGTAAAATCTAGTAAATCTAAAGAGATTGTTGCCGTAACTCTGTAAAGAAAATAATATGTTGAAGATTGGTATAAACGATAACAGATTAGCTCTTAGTTTATTCCTGTGTCCAGTATTTAATTCCATGTTTTGGGGGGCATTTTTTTCTTTTAAAAAGAAAATAAGCGTATTTATCAGGTACAGTGATGAAGAGAAGAGGAAATGATTGGCAACACTGCTTCTCTTCTAACATGGGCACAGAACAAGAGACATGTGAAGTGCCAATAAATGCCTTGTAAATCCATGCCTGAGCATCATTATAAAATGTGGCAACGAACACAAAAAAAACCCCATGTATTACAGTAGCTGCCATGAAGTATAAAGAAAATGTTCTTATTTTAACCAAAAAAGGGGAAGAGTCAGACAGAAAATAGTTTTTAAAAAAATAGAGAATCTAAATGTGCTTTTGGCCATGCTAGTCATGCTCCAGATTACTCAAAACCATGACTATTTTCCTACCAGGGATGTTACTTAAATTGTATTTTTAAGGAAAAAGATTATCATGCAGTTGTCCTGTGTGTTAGAAGTGTATTTGCTACAAGTTCTATCATAAACCCTTATCTCAAAACACAGTTGCAATTTCAGAGTATTCTTAACTATTTAGCTAGGTAATCTGATAAATACCTGGTCACACAGATACCCTGTGCTAACAGAAGTGAACCTAGGCGTCTGCAGTAAAAAGTGTCATCTCTGCACCTTCCTCTCCTGGAGCAAAAGATCCGCCCTTGCATGATGTCTGCACTGGTGAAGGCAACACTGTACATTCTCTTCCCCATCTCTCCTGTGGGTGGGGACCACAGTTTTTAGAAAGGTAGAGTCTGGGGTCAGCCAGCAATCTGAAGTATCCATGAAAACATGATTCAGCAGCATGCTGTGAGGAGATCTGGCAACAACTGAAGAGCGACTGGCATCCAAAGCATTGTTTGTAACTGTGTTTTTGGAGAGAATGGAGCTCCAATCGCTTCCAAATTCCACCTGCTTCTCTTGGAAACAATCCATGGAAATGTCGTGAGCTACAAGTGTCTGAATGTCTACTTGGATCAATAAACTAATTTTGCATAGGGCATAGCAGATGACAGGAAAATATGAATATATACCTGCTGGATCATACTTGTTTCTTAAAACAGATAAATCTCTACATTTGCAGACACCAGACCAAGCAAAAAGTTGCAAAATCCTCTTTCCTGCTTGACCAATTCTGACATTAGGCTTTTCAGGGACCAGAAGCATCCAGTAACTGAGTTCTGAACTAAAACAAGACTTAAAATACTTCATCTGCCTTTCATTTCTTTCCAAACAGTAACCTTAGATTATAATGCTGGGTAACAAACAAAATAAATACGAAGATATACAAAGGCCTGGTCTTCACTTGTTTAAAGAAAGCCAGCTAGCTGTTCTGTATAAAAAATAACCATTACCTTGTTTACAGTAAGGCTTATGCTGTATGATAGTTATATGTTGCATGTATATGTATATGTTTCAAGTGTGTTTAAGAAATCCAACATTACTTTTTCCTTCCCCAGCATGGACATACAGCATAGCTAGGCTCCCAAGTAGTTCTGCGTCTTCTACAGCTAAGTACTCACTTCCTTTCTGCAGAAAAGAGGCAACACCCCAGTACTTCATCTTGAACTTGGCAGGATCCTCTGTGTCAGTGAAAGAGCCAATCATGTCAGCACAGACATCCCAGTTACTGTAGACAGAAAGAAAACATCACATTCAAAACCAACAGCACAGGTTCAATGTGGCTGTGTGACTGGCACAGAGATAGCAGGTAGGATCACAGCACCACTAAGTGATGCAGCAGCTTAGTGAAATGGGACAAGAGGAAGATTGCAAACAACTTACTTGAAGAGTCTGACTCTGCCCTTTGCAGTGGCACTCATTTGTCCATTCTCATCTACGGTGAACTGGGCTACCACGTTGTCCTGCAGAAACAGCCCCTCAGGATCTTTTTTTGCCATGGCATACCAGGTGCCGCTGTACTGCAAGGAGATAAGAGAGACTGCAGTTAGACCTAGAAGTATGGAAAACATTACAAACAGACATTACAAACTAGGGGACGTGACAGAGGGGAGGACATGCAGATCTTTGACACCATGCCTCAAACTTGTACCTAAGAAACAAACCTAGCTGCTCCAACAGCATAAACTTGCCAATATGTCCTACTGCAGCCAGGGATTGTGAAAGAATTGGCATTTTTTTGTATCTTGCTTTTATCTGAGGTTCTCCAGTACCTGGAATACAAAATTTGGTGGGAAGAGGATAACAACTGGCAGATCGTGACAGATCTATGTACAAATGCCTTTTCTTTGCAATGATGTCTGAAAACACCAGAGTATTTATTTTTTTCATAGAAACAACTAAAGCACTTTTGTTTAGACCCCCCAGTTTGAGACCAGTCTGCTAAAGCTCAGTTTCTGCAGTATTCCTTGATGAAATCCATCAGGATACAGCATCTGCAGAGGTATGGGGAACATCACACACTACTGCCATTTCTCACTATTGCAGTCTGTGACTTTGAGTGAAAATGTGAACACACTGGTGCTACTGAATGCCAGATTTTGTAGCCTGGGAAGAGGAGCTAGGCAAGACATCACAGATCCAGGAGAGAAAGAAGATTTACCCTGGTCTTGTCGAAGTTCTCCTTGACTTTGAAGCTGCTTACTCGGCAGTCCCGCTCTGCTGTGCTGCTGCCCAGCAAGGCCAGTGCCAACAGCAGCAGCCAGGGCAGAGCTCCCTCCACGTGGGCCATCCTGTCCCTGCAGCAACAGCAAACAGACAGAGAATATAATCAGAAACAGGCTCTGTCACATAAGCAATGAAGGGAGGAAGGCTGCCCTGACACATCCCCAGGGCATTGTGCAGCTTTCCCTGATGCACGCACAGGCAAGGCACCCAGTTGTCCCCAGCCCACCACAGCAGGGTCCCTTACAGACAGTGCCGGTCTCTGTAGCCTCTTGAGAGCCCAAGCGTTGATGGCAGTCAGAGTACTCAGACAGGGAAAGCTTTATGTAGTCCTGGGGCTTTCGCAACCCCCTGAGGTACGAAGCCAGCATTGGAGCGGGGCTAGGGAGGCAGGTTGGTGCATGCTGCAGGCAGGGGCCCCTTCACAACAGCCTCTTGTGTAACACCCATGGGCTCAGGTGGTCTTTGACCTGACCCGTAGCCAAGCCGGCGCTTGGAGCAAATGCCTCTCTGGTTTTCCTAACCCAAAGGCAGAGCTCACATCTGGGGGAAGAGGTGTGCACATATGTGGGGAGAACAAAGGAAAAGAGAGGCACCCCATCTTTGCACTGGGGAGAGTGAGCTGCCCCTACCACCTCTGTGACTTTACACACTGCAGTCCAAAGTCCTTCTTATCCAATGTGCTCAACACAGTTGCAAGGTGCAGACTTGTTTCCTCCACCTCCTCCCCAAATTCCTTTCCACTCTTCCCCAGATAAACAGTGGCAAATATTATACTTGCAAGTTTCTGCTAATGTTTCTGAAAGCCTGGTCATGCCAGAACGTCTTCAGATCCTCATGACTGGTTCCCTCTTGCTTCCCAAAGGCTGGCTCAGTTGCTAAACCCATCTCATGATCGGCTTCCAGGGACGGGAGCTGGGGCCCTGCAAATCTTCAGGAAGGCAAAAGAGCACTTTTGTGTGGTACTGCAAAAGTGGCATGCGTATGTGTGGCCTGCAAATACCTGAGTGCATGTACACACCATATCTGGCCCTTCTGACATGAATTTAAAATCAGAGCTTCTAGAATTTCTATTCTGTTTCTGGCAAACTGTTTTCAGTTATATAAACATTATTGTTTTCTTCTGTTCAGGCAAGTTATGCTGCCTCTCAGTCAATATTTGCTGTATAGTTTCAACATCTTTAGGAAGCATTAGAGAAAACCTGTTAATTATTTTCTAGATTTGTAACCGGAGCAGGATAAGAATGATTGTTACCAAGAGAAATAATTCACCTACTTTTTTCACCTCCCAAATTTGAAAGAATAAAGGCAGAAGCTTGTTAGCTGAAAGGTCTGTGTTCATTACTTTAGGAATAAAACAAAAATATAATTTAAATATGGAGACACCAACGTAGTATTAAAAAATCCTTCAATAGTAGCTGATGTACAGAATTAAAACAATTTATTCAGCATGGCTTTTCCCAGGAATTTACTTTAGCCTTCTATTCTTTTCATAAATTTGTAAAAATGTTAAACTTTTTCCTGTTGCTGCCCTTTATAATCTTCTTCATATGTAACGCAAACAGTGGCACAGTCTGTTTGATTTATCTGTTGTTCCTTCTTTTCTCCTTTGTGTTGGAGCCTTTTTTGCATAGAGAGTATGTTTTTGTTCAGTTTCTCAAACATCAAATGCTCAGGGCTGTTCCAAGTCTGCTCTGAAGCCTCTGATTCCCTGGATAACATCAGACACTAAAAATTCCATTATGTTTAACATTACGCTTCTATTCGGAGTAAGAACGTATTTAACACAGGTAACCGGAAAGGTTGATGCATATTCATTGTCCTGAAACTTTCAACAGTAGTCTTTCAATAAGCAAAAATTTCCAGTTTTAAACTGAGATTTTCAAGTTGGCTAATTCCCACAGAGTGAAGAGAAACAGCAATCTATATCCCTCTGATGGCTTTTAGAACCTTGCTTCAGCCCCTGGCAATGGTGATGCCAGTTATATATATGCATTTTTACAAAACTTTGACAAAACACTCACTAGTCTTAATACATTAATTCACCATACAAGATCAAACTAAACATGGCTTTTCTTTGTTCATGACTGTCAGTAAGAAGGGGCATTACAGCTTAATTTATAACCTTTAAATCTATTACTTTCTTGAATACCAAAGAAAATAATTATTTCTTTATTCTCTGCCAATTTGTGAAATATTGTTATTTCTCCTAAGTTTGTCATCTTCAAAAACCTGTATACTGCTTTATATTCCCAGAGAGGTTTTTTCAGGAACAAATATCTATTCCTATAAAATTTTGTCAGTAACATAACTATCCATGTAAATTCTATGGTAGAAGTTTTCAAAAGAGTCTTCAGTCAGTCATCCAAATGAATTGTCCAGGCACAGACTGGAACACAGGAAGTTCCAGCTGAACATGAGGAGGAACTTCTTTACTGTGAGGGTAACAGAGCACTGGCACAGGCTGCCCAGAGAGGCTGTGGAGTCTCCTTCTCTGGAGAGATTCAAAACCTGCCTGGACGCATTCCTGTGCAACCTGCTCTAGGCAAACCTGCTTTAGCAGGGGGGTTGAACTAGATGATCTCCAGAGGGCCTTCCAACCCCTACCATTCTGTGATTCTGTGATTCTGTGAATCAAAACATGATGCGACTTGACCACCTATGAAAATCTAGGTCAGTAGTCCCGTTACACCTACTGCATGTTGTCCTCAGCAGTTATACAGACAGGAGACCAATCCAGGTTTCACTGAAACAAAAAGTTACTTCTGTTAATAATTTTTAATAAGATCAGTTCTAAATACGTGGAAGAACCATTACAGTCTCTTAAATTAATCTGAGGTCATCAGCAAAAATAAATCAGAAACATGTAATCTTGTATTAGATACGGCACAACATTTCTTTAATTGTGCACCTCCACTGATCTCTCCAATGTTTGGCAACTCATTTCTGGTGGAGGTGCCTGGCAGAGACTTAGTAATTACGACTTTTAATTCATTCAGCTCCTCAAGTCTGGGAACTTTGTACAAACTCCAGGCAATGCCTGAGAAAACTCTTCTTTTGAACTGTTATCATTGTGGGAGTGCAACTACAGTGAAGTCACACCAGTATTTCCCAGTCACATTTCAGCAACTGCAGAAGAGGACCTGGGCAAGTCAGCACAATTTGAAGGTTACATACTAAAAGCTTGGCTCTATGCCTCTTCTGGTTTAGCTATACTTCCAAGTCCGCCTACCTGAGACACAGTTTACATTACTGAAGTCCTTTCACAGATACAGCTAAAGTACTTCCTTGGTTCAATGACACAAGCTTTTTAGGGAAAAAGGCTCCTCTGTTGTCAGTTACATCTAGATTGGGAGAGTATCGGAGGAGGAATGGAAGGTTGCTGGCATCATTATGCATCATTATGGCAATTCAAGGGTGAATTTATTCTCAGTTCTAACAGATGTAGCTATGCTAGCACAACTATGTAAATCATAAATGGTGTAAACTTTGTCTTAAGTTAATCATCATTTGGATTGACTTTGGGCTGTGGGTTCGGTTGAGAAATGATGCCAGTGTGTGATCCACATCCAGATCCTTGGATCCTGGATATACTCCTTGCAGATTTGTACTTCTCATGCAAACAGAAAGGAACATAATTTGGGCCAGGAATTAAATTGATTCTGAAAGCAATGTACATAGATCAAGTCAATGGCATCGAATGATTGCTGGGTTCTGGGAAAGCTCAGACAAATGAATTTAAAAGTTATTAAAATATTGATAGCACATGCAAATAACTTCTAATGTAAAGCACACATTTAAAAAACGTGTGCTAAGTTCAACATCAAGCTTGATGTATTTCTTGTATGACTTATATGACTTCCCATTCTGATGTTTGAAGCTTGCAGTATATTTTGAATATTATAGAAAGTTTTTAAAAAGTTGGTATGTACTTATTGGAACTGTATTTAGTTGAGGGGGGAAAAAAGTCTTTTACCTTTGAATTTTGCCAAGACACCAAAAAAGGGGCTAACTTCTGGCAGTGATCCTGTGATTGAAATATTTTTTACATTAATATCCTGTAAAATTCTGCAGTATTTCCCATTGAGAATAGCAACAGAAAATACACAGAAAAGGTCAGATTTTCAAAGGATATGGCAGAAAAAAGCTTTCATTGTAGGAGTTATTTTTGTTTCATTTATGACTTTACAAAAAAAAGGAAGAAATGCGTTTCAAATTACTATTTAAAACATTTTTAACACTGCAACATTGAAGCTTTAAATATTAAAAGAACTAGAATTTTATTTGTGGTCACAAGAATAAATGTAGCTCTTAGGAGAAGACTGGCTCAGAGAACTGGTAATAGGAAATGGAGCATCCATTTCCAGCCAGACTGCATGTAGATTGAAAGACTTTTTGCTGTCCTCTTATGGTTGTTTATTTATAGAGTGCTATTCACAAATACGAGTATCCATTAAACTCTTAGAGGCAGATTTTGCAGGGGAATGAATGACTGCTGTGTGCACAGAGCAGTGGATCCAAGTGCAGCGACTGCCCTGGGGAACCAGACTCATACTAACAAGCTACAACAAATGGCATGAGCTGAGCCAAGGAGCTCCGTGTACTTTGTAAGGGACAACTACGTACACTGTCACCATCACAACTGTTCCTCTTGGTGGCACTCTGAGTACAGAGGTCAAGGACAGAATGCAATTGAAAAGGCTGGCCTTTGCACCATGCCAGCCTGTGTGCTATCTGTTTTTGTAATTTAATGAGGTGACATTCTGCTTAAGGAGTAAATTTACATTGAACTCTTTATATTAAAAAAACTAGTTTAAAATGGTACCTTTATTCTCATTCGTAAACATTTGTGAGGACTGTGATTCTGAATGGAAATGTTTTTCTAGATGTATTACTAAAATGAAAACAACTTGAAACAGAGATGTAAAGTTTGCCAATAGGCTGGCCAGCCTGGTGAGGAGAGCTTTAAACTATGAATGATGAAAGACATAGACATACTGGAGCAAGTCCAGCAAAAAGCCATGAAGAGCATTGAGCAATAAGGGCATCTGACTAAAGGAAATGCTGAAAGAGCTGGGACTGTTCAGCCTGAAAAAGGCTCAGGGGGATCTTACCAAGTGTATAAATATCTGGCAGGAGCATATGAAGAAGACAGAGTCAGAGTCTTCTTAGAGGTGCTGAGTAATATTCTCTGTAATAAAAAATGGTCAAGTAAACTAAGATCAGTGGTGTGTAAATATGAGAGTGGATGAAATTAAAAGGCTGCAGTCCTTTGCTCAGTCCATGTACTAAAATTCACGCCAAGCTACTAAGAAACCCATGCTCATAGTGAAAGCTACAGTGCATCTGGCAACCCAGGTTAACTCCTTTGTGCTAGACTAGACATTTGCTTCAGGAACTCTCTCCTATAAGCTAAAATCTCTGTTGACTACTTATTTCATGAACCCCCAAAGCAAATAATTGGTAGTTTTAAGGAACGATGAAAATCTGCAGCTGTATGAAAAAAACAGCTAACTTACTATTTTCAGTATTTGCATTTTTAAATTACTTTTCTAAGAAAAGGGACAGAAAATTATTTTAAAAGAAACATAGAAGTTGAGGTTGTTTATAAAGGTCCCCAAAACACATCATATCAGTGACACCAAAACATTTCAGTGCCAAAACCTGGCTGTGTTAGGGGTACACGGTACCTGTTGTAAATGCCTACAGAATCTATTCTCACAACCTAATCATTTAGAAAAAATCAACAATATTTCTGAATACTAATTTCGTGGATTATACATATGAATCTCTGATGCCCAGACAGTGGCCAGAAAATTATCCACATCAAAAGCCATGCAATTGAAATAAACACATTTGATCTCTGTTTCTTCAGAAAATCTTAACTGAATGAACCACATTAACTGCTATCAAGATGGACAGAGATGCCCAGATACAAACACTGAGCTGAAGTGGGAAACCTTATAAATACCTTTGACATTTACGTGCTGCTTGAATCTGTTTAAATAACCACGTCTGTCAGTTATCCTTCTTAGGGTTTTCCATATATCACAAGGGCTTAGGAATGGTCTGCTACTAAGAAGTATTTCATAAATCGTTTGATTTTTGTAGTAACTATGAACATCAAAGGCAAATGACATCATATGTATTAAAATGACAATGCACACATATTTCCGATATTCTCTGAAATTAAAACAATTTGAAAAATATAGCACCCTGCTCATCATGTTTTTAAATCAAACCACCTTAGCATGGAAAAGAATCAAAGCCTAATGCATATTATTTTTGCTTTTAAATGTGCAGTGAAAATGGCTGTGCGATGTTAGTTTCTAATGTTAAAACTCCATGCATATAATGGATCCTACATTAAAATGTATTTTCTTAATAGATGATCTTACTAAAAAATTGATGGGAAAGATGATAGCAAAATCAGGTTTGAAAGTGCCAGAAACATGGAATATTTTTTTGCTATAGTTTCTTATAATAAACCTAAATACAAATGGGGATTAGCATTACTAAAGATAAAATGTTCAGTAGTGTGAAAAATTAAAGGAGAAGGAACAGAAAATAAATGTCTTATTCCAGCACAGAAACTTTAAAATTCATTACAGCGCTAGTGCTCTGAAATGTTTAAATGGTCTAATTTACAAAATTCATTAAAATACTAATATAAGAAAACCACAAAGCATCAATACAAATACACTGTATTTTCCTAACTCTAAAATGAGGACTGCCATAAATGGAAGGTACATTACATAAGGTACCAAACCACATTTTAATTTCTACCAAAACACTTCAACTTCTTGGCTTGGCTTAATTATTCATGGTTAATCAATATGTACACAGAGTTCATAATGAAACATTACATGACTAATATAGCAATTACTGAAACAAAGCTAACTTAACTCTGTCTTCCAAACATAAACTTCATGAAGAACTTCTATTGGTTTCTGATACTTGCTTTCATTTCACAACACTTGCTGTGATTTCACAAACACTTCACGGAGCATGAGTGCAATTCTAAGAGTGACTCTAAATCAAGAAAAAAAAAAGAATTGTTTGATGATTTAAGAATTATTATAGGACAACCCAGCTACATCTGAAAGATTTTGTTACAAAGAAAGATTTATCACCTTACAGTAGTGCATAATTAAAATGTGATCTTTATTTGTTATCTCAAAGTACAAATAGTGTGATTTATAATTTGTAAAGACAGATGGACGTGGGGGAGGTTTGGCGGAACCATGACAAGCATTTCAGGTGGTCTTCCATATTGAAAAAAATGGGCACACAAAATGTTAGCTTACAAAAATGTTAACCCAACAACCTTCCCACACCCAAAGAAAACAGTGTAACTCTGTCAGGTTGCCCCTCTTCACTTACTCTTCCTCCAGAGAATTACAGGCTGCTCTATTTCATAGAATTAATGTAAATCACAATAGAAAGAACAATTAATATTTGTAAAGCTGGTTTCTCACATGTGATAAAGATGAATGTGTAAATCTTATACAGAAGATCATTTTCTAGAATGTTTTAGCTGGGCACAAGACAGATCTTTCTACTTCAAAGAAACTAATATGTAGAATATTCCAAAGTCAGTAAGAAAATATGATCGAACAAGTAATGCAAAAAATGTTACTGTTCCTTCGCACAAATTCATTGGAGCTCTTCAACACTCTCTTTTTTAAAGAGCAGCATGAAAAGTATTGAGCTACAAATGAGTAAGATGACAGGTGAAGAGAAGTAATTTAACTCTGTATGTAAATACATATACAATTATTTTCAAGTGTCTATTGCTTTTATATGTATTGATTAAATTATGAAAAAACCTATTCAAAGACTAAGACATACGTGCATTTCTTCTGCTGTTTTCTTGTGAACCATACGTGTGTACAATGGTGAGGCCATCTTGCTGTGCTGCAGTTGCACAGTCCTGCCACAAAGTTTGCATCACCAGTTCACACCTGTAAAGAAGATCCTGCAACCTCCCACACCCGCCAGTGAGGCTCCTACGCTACCCCCAGGCTGCTAGGGGTAAGTAACCCAGACAGAGAAAAGGAACCAGGCCAGAATGTGACCATACTGTGCTGATTTTCATATGCATTTTTAAATCTTTATGGCAACAGCAGTCTGGCAAAAATTAGTGTCTTAAATAGCATTTTATATCACAGTCCAAAGGAAAACTAATGTACTGAGTTAGCTGCCATTACAGACCAATCACTGACCAGTTCCTTGTGCACGAGAGGATCAGTGTCAGTTGCCCATGTTGATTCTTTTAGATCTGTTGATAAAAATGGATGTTGACACACTGTGGCCTCTAGCAGACAGATAAAGTTGTACTTTGACAATTACTCTTTTGAAATTAAGAATTGCCAAAGGGCGTATCATCTGTTTTCCTTATACAAGAATCTCTTTCTGCTGTTTGATCAATGTGGATGCCGCAAGTAGAAATAAGATGAATTGTTTTGCAGCCCTCCTACTGTGCTGAAATTCAGATATGTTTCAGTGAACACAGATAATTTGCTGTCGTAGTTGGCACTCGACTTATACTCAGCCTTCTCACTCACATAGGCCTAGGATGTTTGCTCCTAAAATTCTAGAGTTTTCAATATTCCTTTTCCATTCATGTGAGTAATGCTGAACTTCCAATGGTAAGAAACTTCAAACATGTTAAAAAGCTACAACCGGACTCAGGATTCCGTCTTTGCCCACTATCTAGCAGTTATGATTTTTCTGCTATTTAAGAGAGCAGAGATGTCCCACTTTTTCTGAAGAAGAAACTACATTACTTGCAGGACCCTGAGCAGTTATTTATGCTTATAGAGTAAAAAATTCACTGTCTCCTGAACTCAATTTGAATTCAAGTCATTTTCTGATTTTACTCTTTCCTTTAGACTATCTATTTTTGAAAAAAAGTTATATATAAGTCATATTTGGCTGTGCTGAGTCAAATTCTTATTATTTTACTCCATATTCACCTGATGGTGAAGCTCAAACTTCTGTAAGGTCTTTAGGATTTCACCCATTTTATGCGTGTACAGCTTCATAATTATTTACTTTTAGTAATCCAATTTGGATCATCTCCTGACTATTTTGAGGAAAACTAAATTTTGCTATTTTAAATTTTTCTCTGTAACATTCTGTTTTCCTCCCCTTGAGTATCTCTTACAAATACACACGTGTACATCTGTGCCTGTGTATAATGTGGGCTAAGTATCTAGCGTGGAATTCCTCATGTTAAGTTTCAATGTGAACTTTTGTGTGTATAGTACAATGCATATACTGTGAATGAAGGATGTGTAAGGTATACACATCGAAATGTCAGATAATTTTGTAAGGTCTAAGAATTAATTGGTTAGTTTAAAATGCTACAATGATTCCCTTAGGATTTATGAGCTAAGAACAGTCAGGGGTTTAGTTCCTGACATATCTCTAATTAGCAGTCTCCAAGACCTCACACTAAGAAGATGCTAAGCCAATGCCTTCTGTCGTATCTCAAAAGTTTCAGAAGGCTTGGAAGCCACAGAGGAAGGTGAATGTACTATGCCTGTGAGCTATACAACATGTACAAAGTACCATTTTCTTTCTAGTATCAAGTTCGAAATTCTTGCTACCACGCCTGCTTTGATGGTGGTGCAGTTCTAAAAGAGATCCTAAGAACAATCCAGCAAAATGGGTGAGGTAAATAAAGATGCTGTTGAAAAATACTTGGAGAATAACCCCCAGTTTGCCAAGGAGTATTTCGACCGAAAAATGAGGGCAGAAGTGCTGAGAAATATCTTTAATGTGAGCCCTGGAGATGTGAAAGAAGGAGTCAGCTTCAAAGACATGTCCCGTCTGGAGGAGTGTAACATACTTTTTGAACTGCTATCAGAAATCCAGGATGAAGGAGGCACTATGGAAAAGATAGTGCACAAGGCCCTGCAGAGGATGGCACAGCTGCTGGCAGCTGATCGTTGTAGTATGTTTGTTTGTCGTTCCCGAAATGGTATTCCAGAGGTAGCCACCAGACTTCTCAATGTCACTCCAACTTCCAGCTTTGAGGAGAATTTGGTGAATCCAGACAATGAGACTGTTTTTCCTCTGGACATTGGGATTGCGGGATGGGTTGCTCACACCAAGAAGTTTTTTAATATACCTGATGTGAAAAAGGTAAGTGACTTCTCTTGGGAAACTGGATTCTGTGCATTTGCTTACTCAGCTTCCTGTACAGGGCTTGTGGTACAGAGTCATTCTTCAAAAACATCCCAGAGACAGAAATCTAGACCAAAAGTATAAGAAAACCAGCAGCAGAGCATGCTTAAAATCCAGTAGAACCATATCATGTAGCCTAGTGGGGTATTTTCAGCATCCTTGCACAATAGTTGTAATGTAATTTACTATAATAAGGGAGGAGAATGTTAGATTAATAGAGACCAATAAGTACTTGTGTTTCTGTTGAAGAAGGCAGGGTCTTTATTCTTTTTTCCAATATGGACTTGCAAGTGTCCCTTATCATTCTGTGTTGCCATACACGCACCTCTGAATTCAATTAATCTGCAGCTTTTGTAATGAGGATGCTTCCTTGTAAGTAGGTGAATGAAGCTAGAAGAAGATGGTGTAAATATATATATTCAGCTTGAAGTCTGTCTTTGAATTTAAAATGGCTCCCAATTTTGAGTATGTCCAGATCCAGGGCTTTTGTTCAGAACTATTTATAGAAGATTAATGAGTTAGAGCTGCTCTGACATTTTCAGAGTGCTTGTTGAATTTGCACAGAATCAGCTTCTTCGGTTATGGTGCTGATAAGGGTTATTACAAATGTTAATTAAAATGATGAGTGACCTAACAGAAATTAAACATGCATGAATAAGAACTGCTTTAGAAACAGCTCTGAAATTCATAGGGAAACATAAATGTGCTTTGATTGTTGTAGATTTCTTTAAAAATAGCTAACCTTGCATTATCAAATGGTGACATCTTGACCTCTTTTTAGTCTTATGTGGAAAAGCTCCACATAATCAGATGGCGCTAAGATAATTATACAAGATGACAGTCTGGCTTCTCAGTATTTCCTATACAGTCAATTTAAATTCTGGGCCATTTTAGAGATGGAAAGCACCTCAGTGTCCTAAGCTCAATGTAAATAATAAAAATCTTTATACACTGCAGTTATCTATGTTTTCCAGGAGGGAAACAGGTGATGTATTTTATCATGTTAAAAGTAGGCAGGCATAAAGAAATAAAATACTACTTTTAAAGCCCAGAAACAAATGAAAATGTACATATATGCGAAAAGAACATTCCAGTAGATAGTAAACTACCTCAGATGTAAGTAGGAATCACAGGAGCAAACAGAAGAACTATTGATTTGAGAAAACAAATCAGTTGATTTTTAACTGATCACTAAGATGCTTTCTTCAATGGCTGCTGTTCTGACAAGAAGCATCTGACTTAATGCCTCTTACCAGCACATGGGCAGATTGGAGGATAATCCTTTGAAATTCATCAGGCTGATTACATGAGGAAAGATCAAGAGGATCAAGAAAGATGTGCCTTCTATCTCACACTGCACTGCTCCTTAATATCATTATGTGAGAGGTACCCAGACCAGGGCTGCCCAAATGTTTCTCCATTTGCAATGGGATTTGTTAAAAATTTTGTGACAAATGTAATTTGAATATACTTAAATAAGAGAACCTTTCTGCCCATCTAATCCTGCTAGGTATACATTTTGCATGCATAAATTAATTCATGTCTGCTGAATATCTGTCCAGCTATTATTCAGTCATTCTAGGTAATTTTTACTTAGGCATCCGTTTACTCTCTTAGGATTGCTGAGGTCTATGCCATTAGGCCCACAGTTAATAATGCAGTTAAACCATCATGCCATTAATCCACATTTGGTAACTAAATGTTATCAAAACATTGACATTTTAAAAGTTAATTGCAAAACTCCTAGAGACTTCTCTGGGACCAAGATTTGTTATTTAAAAACAATCCTGAAAGTCTCAAAATTGTCACCTTTTCCATTCTATTTGTAATAAAAGTGTCCAAATCCACATTCCTCACACAGGCAAAGATCCCACTAATGCCACCAGAATCTTTCTCTCTCTAAGGAACTCAGAACTGCAGCTTTAGTCAGTAACATTTAAAGAATATAAGTAGTCCATGGCAGCAGAAATAGGCAGCCACTGAAGTCTTTATCACATTTTTGAGAACATAATTATTTTTCAGATCACTTTGTACGCACTTCAGTCAAACTAGATTGTCTGCTACCCAAATCCCGAGCGAAGAATGACAAGCAGAGTTAAGCCAGAGAAGAATTTTGCTTCTACTACCTTGTCAGAATACAAAATGCACAATGAATAATTCTGGATGGCTATAGTACTTTAAAGATATCATGTCTAACCACTTCCTATTGTTGACACAATTCATATCCAAACAGCATAGTGGTTTTTATGTCGTAAGTACATGACGACATTGACAAACCCACAGTGAGACATTTTCATGCTTCAGTCACCACCCTTTGTAACAAGAGTGATTGTAATGAAAGACCACAACAGCAATAAATCACTGAAAAAATGTAAGACTCCACTTTTAGTGCCTGGTAGCCAGTTCTTTAGGGATTATCTTCTTCTTCAACCTGGAAAGATACCAATAAACATGAGGAAGCTGCTCATCCTGACTAATGGTTCAGAAAAGAAAAGCAGAGGAAAAGATACAGACCTTCTGTAATTAACTTGGTAGCCAGAACAGTCTCCCCCTACAAGATTATGGATCTGTTGACTGCGAGGGCTAATAGTATTTAAGCCAGGATTTAACAGTAGTGAGAAATAGCAGGCCAGGCAGGACCACTACCCTAATAATTTGCCTCACATTATTCCGAGGGTCTAGCAGAAGATGTGACTCAAATATTCCAAAGTAAAATAATAGACTGCATAAAATTTGATATGTCCATTAATATTCTTCAAATATTAACTGATAACACTGACAATGTAATAAAGAAGAGTACAATTACCTTACATGTTTTGCTAAGGCATTATTTCCAAATGAAACTGAGAACAAGTTAAACAAGGAGCATGTCTTTCGGGGAATCAAATTCTCACATTCTCAGCCTGAAGAACAAATAATAAAAGCTATATATATTTGCTTTAATTCATCATGTATTTAAATTACTGCATTATTCCTTTTAATCAGAGATGTTTGAAGAAAAGATTTAACAGAAGACTGAAAACTCAAGAAATAATATTCCTGGTTATAGTAGACTATAAAATTATATAAATGGTGAAAAACTGCTTCAAAAGAAGTGAAGGCTTTTGGATTAGATCCATAAAGAGACTCCAATGTTCTGATGCTGAAATAACAAGCCCTCATTTTTAGAGGTCCTGCACTGGAATCCACAACCCCCAGTGAAGCGAAGAAACAACAGAGTATGGAGAGATTCCGGTGCTCGTAACTCAGATGAAGCAGCCAGAGCAGTGATCACTGTGGCACCTAATTTAACCACTGGAAACCTCTGACACAGAACAACTTGAATACATCTTCAAGTTGCAAGCACTTGTATCACCCCTTTGTAAACTGAGCCAGCTTTGGTTTGCATGCCTTTTTTTTTCTGGGAGCTCTACTTCTCTTTAATGCAAGGGTGGGAGAGACTTTAATTCTAGGCCTTTTTAAAGTGTCAGGAGTTACAGATTCAAGGGAATGTGCTGGTCCCCAGACTCCAGGCTGTCTGAGCCCGGAAAGAGGAAGAAGAGACCCTCCATCCCTTTTCTTGAATCTACACCAAATTGTAAAATAAATTAAAGATTATTTGAAGATGGGAGAGAAAAGAGTGAAGGGAAGCATGGTTTTGCAGTTCAGTGGCTCAAACTCCCACATGGCAGCAGAGACCTGGACACTAAACTGTTCTCCAGCTGCTGTGTGTCAACAGCTGCTCTGGTACCAGGACCAGGTGTTGGTCTTAGACTCCCTCCTAGGGCAAGAAGACATTGCTGGAATCAGGTGCATCCATGTCAGAAATACGAAGCAGTGGGAAAGCACAGGAGAGAGCAAGATGGCCAATGACATAACTGGTTGCCCTGCAAATGGGAAGAATGGAGTCACTTTGTGGTGGAGCTGGTAGCAGGGCAGTCATTTGCTAACAAGGTGTCTCAGTTCTTAGCTCACATTCTGCTAGTCCCCTCACAATGTGATCTTGGAGAAGAAACCCAAATATCCAACATATTGACAAGGCAGAGTATGTTAAACAAAGCTTCAAAGGCCAGAGGAAGATTGTTAAAGTAATTTCAGAGGGAAGTTCTTGAGCAACAAATTCAGACTTGTTAAGATGAGAAGAAATGAGAGCAAAGATACACAATAATACAGAAGTACTGCCTTCCAGTACTCCTGGAAAGTAATGAGAACAGAAAGAAACAATCCCAAGATAAACTAAAAATGGGGAAAAAATTGAGAGGTAGTTTTTTATCTGGGAAGAACTTGCATTTTATCTTATCAACTTAATAATAAAAACCAGATTGTCATAAACTGACACTCAGTGTAGTAAATGTTAACTGGAAAAATGGAAACATGTTCCAGTCTGTTATAAAAATTCAGTCAACTTACAAGAAATTATTTTAACACAGGAACAAATTTCTATTAATCATGCTTTCTGGAAGAAAAACCCAAACCTTTAATTCTTTCCTTGAATTAACTTCTGTTAATAGATGAAAGCTCCCAAAATTAAAGAAAGAATGAACACTAAAAATTAAAATGAAAAGCTCCCTTTTAGCCTAATTTTCTTGTTTTATGTGAAAAAAATACTTAAAGCAATATAATATATATTCAATGTCAAAAAGTTGCAAAACAGCCACTCCATATGGTAAGTAACAAGCAGACATTTCAGTCACATTAAATGCTGTTAAATATATATTAATTTCTACTTGATTCAGTTTCAAAACTCTAGTGCTCTTGAAGACACCAAAGTCAATTTGTTCTGTAATCCTAGTAAGTTACATGTCAAAATGTTGTTTTATATCCTCAACAATACATGATTTTTTGAGTGTGACCTAATGAATGGCCAACCCATTTATCTAATTGGTTTTGGTTTTGAAACTGACTGATGACATTTTCATAGCTGACGGTAGGTACTCTTAATTTTCCATTCATACTCATTTATATAATTATGAAAGAAAAACATTCATGAGTTGAAATTAGGATAAGCAGCAATAAGAGATGAAACAATATAGCACACCAATACCACCTACTCAGTGGTAAAAATTTTGTTTGAGAAATCTGAGCCAATAAAAGACAATCAGTGGGAGAACAAAATATCAGGAAGAGGTGAAAACACTACAGGACTACCAGAAAGAAAAACAGAAACATGTAAAGATGGTGGAAATAAATCTGTGATAACAATGAGGGTGTGACACCAGCTCCTGATGTCAGAGGTTCCTGTGGTTCGTGTTCCAGTAGTGCTCCAGACCCACTCCTGATCATCACACATCTGAAGGATGAGGTATTTTAACCAATCTGAGCTCGTCTATCCAAGCCAGAACCTCCAGCCCAACACGAGCAAAGTAGCCATAACTGCAAGGGGTCCCAGAAAAGCCATTCTTCCTCTGTGCTTTATAAGAGGAAAGAGGTGGTGAAAATAGGCATCTGCTCTCTCAGCACTACCACCTCAGCTGCAGGATTAAGTCTTATCACTTCTCAACTGTGATGCATTTCGCCAAACTCAAAATGGAGAGGTAGACTGCACAGCAGATACTGACATGTCACTCAGAGTCAATACAAGAAGGAAGGAACAGTAAGAGTATGTTGAATGGGAGTAATGGTGATGGTGATATGAAAACCAAGGTGTACATGTAATCTGTGGGATATGAACAAAACAACATCATGCTGCTTCCTAGTAAGACCCCCAGTCAAGGCAGAAAAGTTTTATGGAAAAGTCTCACTTCCTAACATTTCAAACCACATGTGTAATGAAGATGCTGCTGGTGTGCCAAATTAAAAGCAATTGGGAATAAGCAAGTATACTGGAGATGTGAGGAGCCTTGGTACTAACAACTTTGAGCTGCTGTTCCTATTACCTCAAATCAACCAGAGCAGTGAATCTTCAACCTGACTAGCTGAACAGGGAAGAGGGATCCTTGTTCCCTTATACTTCCGTTTTGAGTTGCTCTTCACACTTCTCCATTTCTCTTTCTTGCATTTGTATAAATTACATTCTTTTGCATTTGGAATGGAAACCAAATTAACAAGGGTTACACTATCTCATGACTTACAATAGTTTTTGCATTTTCTGATCAAATTTACACTCAGCAAATAATTTCCACTGCAGACTTTGACCTGGAGTTTCCAATAGTGTCAAACTCACTTGCCTCAGGTGGCATTTTGTTGTTAATCTAATCAGAAATCCTCAAGGCTTAGCTCTGTGTTCTGGAGCACAGTGTAGCAAATCTTAAGATAAATTATGAATCGGGAGATGTACTTCCTTTATTAAATACTGTAGGATAGCTCAGTGAACATTAGAATGATGGTCTTCACCATCTTTTAAGCTTAGCATAGAATAAAGCCTGTGAAAGGTTAGAAATTTTTGCAGAGCTCTTTTTTCATAATTTGCTTAAAAAATTGTCAGGTATCTAAAACCTGCCAATGAAGGAGAATTCATCACGAAAGAAATAAGGTCTTTAAAAACTGGTAAAAGGAAACATAAAATAACATCACTCTCAACAAAGGAAATGAGATCTGCGGGGAGAGCCATGAAACAAGAGAGACACAAGATGGTTCCTTCTGGGTAGTCCATCAATAAGAACTTTTCAGAAACAATGAAGTAACACTGATTTTTTTAAAAAAAACCCAAACTACATAATCGTAAAGTATTATCTGCTCAGATAGTCCTTTAAAATTAACTTTCTTCTTGAAATGCCTGTGGTTCCCAGTGGAGTGAGTTTTTCTCATTTATATTTATTTTACCTTATTATAGACATCAATTTACAGTTGTGTAGCTACAATTCAGAACCAGATGTGGTATAATCTCAGTAAGCAAGTTTATTTATAACTGCCATATGAGGAAAATAAAAATTATTTTTAGAAAGTTGGCCTTATTTTTCTCTTTCACAGACGTGTAATCACACTGTTTTCACAAAAGTGACTTCTGATTTGGTAAATTCCACTGGTAGCTACAAGATGGAACTTAGGCTTATAAAACTTAAAGGAACTGAGAAGTTGAGGCCAAATGATCTATACGTGGAACATTGTATTTCATAGGTAAGAGGTTTATAATAATAATGGGTAGTAGTGTTGGTAAGTTACAATGAGATAAAACTGCTGTCATGGTTTAGAGAACCAAGAAGCATGAATTAGCTACTAATTTCAAGTGTATAAGCGAGATCCATAGTAGCCTGCCAAACCACTCTCCAGTTACCTTCTATCACCTATGACAGAAAGATGAACACAAAGAGGCATCCTGATTTTCCACTCCTGTAGGATGTGCTGGTGCTGGTGCTGGTGCTAGCTTAGTGCAAACCCAGCACATATTGCACATCCTAGGATACAGCTACAGAACTGATCACAGTACAGTAAATGGCTAGGTATCTTAGCTTTAAACGGAGCTAGTAGAAAATGCTTGCAAATGTACTACAGTTGGGGAGTTATCAACAGACCACCTTTCCCTCATTTTTTAAAAAAGCCTATTTTATGATTTAACTGAGAGCTGGAAGTTCACAACATTGCTCTAAAAGATGGTTGCATTCATAAGATCAGGCTCAAACAGACTAACTGTCCACATTCATATATTCACGGGAGCACCAAGATGCTCTTCTGACTCTGGTACTGCAGAGCACATTTCTGGCTTATTTGTCTATGAACATGATTTTCCAGACACTGTGAAAAGTGATTTTCTTTTTGAAAACAAAAGAAGCTTATGTTCTCAAGAGAAAATATTTTAAAACCTCAATTGGAAATAAAAGCTTCAAAACTCCTAGCAATTATGTGCAAAATACTCAATAATGAAAAGCCTAAATCTAAGCACAATTTTTTGTTTGTATTTGCAAATCAAGTGCAATACGAGTCTTTGTACATGCTGTGGGAATGCTGCCAATGTGTTATGAGGTATTTATATGTTTTTGCATTGCACTATCTAGGCACATCTCAGGACGCCTTGTGGTTAATGAACTTTTTGTTTACTAACACAGACTTGCGCTCTTTAAAATTTTCCCATCCGCTGCATAAATTGCATGACCAAAGTGGTGCTTCTGAACACCACTGCTTCTACCTTCTGTCTTGAGTTACTGAACAAATTAAGACTCAGCAGCTGTGTCCTGCTGATTAAGCTCACTTGGTGTACACAGGTCGCTTTTAAGCATTCAGTAATCCAGCAGTGTCTGAAATTTTTATGTCTTCCCTCATAGCAGATACAGTGCTATAAAACCAGGAACTTGGGCCTCACCATTATGCTAGATGCTCTTGGTGAGGTGGAAGGACTACAAAACAGGGTCAAATTCTCTTATCTGTTTTACTTTATTTTGAATGGCTAAAACATCAGAGATTCAGAAATTGTTACTGAAGCACAAAAACACATCCAAAACCAGAATGGTTGTGTCAGCAGGTAATACATCTCAGAGAAAATAAAATATTTCCATGTTTTCCAACATTCTTGTTTAGCAGACTGCAGGACAGTATTTGGTTCTTACACCAGCAAGGCAGAGACCTTGACATCCATCATTCAGACCTTGGCTGCCTAAGCGAATGCAGTAATTAATAGCAGTAATCTGTATCAGCTCTGTGGGTAGCCATGCAGTAACAAGGCAGTCAATTTATAAGTGGGTTCACAAATATTTGCTAACAGCAGGAGATTGGTAAGGTTTGGGAATCTTTGTTCCAGGTGGATGTCCTTAAAACAGGACTCCTTTGCTTCCCTCTGGCCAGCTGCCATTCCCATCCATGGTGTTACAATGTAGCCTGACCTTTCCCTGCTTACTAGGCCACTCACCATCTCTTGACATTCTCATTTCACACCAACTGCTCATCACCTTGAGAAATCAGACGCAGATCTGTTAAAGGAAATTCAGGGAGAATCTGCATTGACTGTAGACCACGAGGACTTGAGTGCTCATCTGTCTGAAGAAGTTGTTTGAGCACTGACTTGTTAGAAGTGGCAGATGCAAGGGGGTGGAAAAGGCTCGGTGAAGACAGAGTCTGGTTATTTTAGCTGCTTAGTAGAGCAATGTCACTTCTCACTATGTGCATATTGACAGATTTCAACCCCCCAACTCATAACTCAGCTCATTTAGATGCATTATGTTAAGAACATCACAAAACACAACAACCATTGACAAACAGATTTCCCTGACAACTTTCAAATCCCTTTTTCAAATTAAAGAGAACACTACTGCATTTCAAAGAAAACACCAAGAACTTCTTTGATATGAGGAAATGGAAGTTTTCCATGAAGCATGAACTAGCTTCCCAGTACTTTTTACATAAAAAAAAAGAAAAGAATAGCTTTTACTAAATCCTCCTCAGCACTCAGTTTCAAGGATGAAATTGGTGGGGTAGTTAGTTGTGGCTTGTTCATTAGTCACGCGCTCTGATTCCTACAGCATCACACACCCGACAAAAGCAGTTCTGTGTCCTGATCCCCGTGGGCCTACAACCTCCCATTCACCTGAAGAGCATGCTAGGCTGGGAGCAGCAGGAATGGGATTCTGTCAGACAGGAAGGAGTAAGAAATGGCTCAGCCAGTTGCATACCTGCAGGGGATGCCTCTCTGCCAGAAGCATTTTTAGCCATACACATTGGGGACAGACAGTAGTTTTAAACATTGTGTGATGGGACAATATAATTAATTTTAACTGCAGAAATTAATAATAAATATTAACTTAGCTGTGAAATTATTCTCTTAGGTGCAAGCCCTATGTATTAGAATCATAGAATCATAGAATCATAGAATGGTAGGGGTTGGAAGGGACCTCTAGAGATCATCTAGTCCAACCCCCCTGCTAAAGCAGGTTAGCCTAGAGTAGGTTGCACAGGAATGCGTCCAGGCGGGTTTTTAATACCTCCAGAGAAGAGACTCCACAACCTCTCTGGGCAGCCTGTTCCAGTGCTCTGTCACCCTCACAGTAAAGAAGTTCCTCCTCATGTTCAGGTGGAACTTCCTGTGTTCCAGTTTGTGCCCATTGCCCCTTGTCCTGTC
>VZSC01002793.1:85641-124458 GCA_013398225.1 Steatornis caripensis | reverse complement strand
TCCCTAGTCTTCCTTTTGCTCCCAATGTACCTATAGAAGCCTTTCCTGTTGTCCTTCACCTCCCTTGCCAGGTTTAATTCCAGGCAGGCCTTAGCCTTCCGTGTTGCATCCCTGCATGTTCTGACAACAGTCCTATATTCCTCCCAAGTAGCTAGTCCTTTTTTCCACATCCTGTAAACTTCCTTCTTCCCTTTGAGTTTTTTTGCGACCTCCTTATTCATCCACGGAGGTCTCCTGCCTCCTTTGTTTGACTTCTTCCTCATCGGGATGCACTGATCCTGAGCTTGGAGGAAGCGGTTCTTGAATATTAACCAGCTCTCTTTAGACTCTCAGGTAGCCTCAAAGTCATATTATTCTTTCCTTTATTCTAGATTTTCCCATATTTTTAATTCCTCAAATTACTCATCATTCTAATAAAAACGTGCACAAAACTTAGTTTCAGAAGCTATATTCATAACCAATGCCTAAGTTAAGCTTGTATATATAATTCTGCAAGATTGGGTTAAATAATGATAATGTTTTTTGCAAGTATAAACCTGCTGCACTATGAAACTGTGCTCATAGCATTGCAAACATAAATTATCAAGTGAAATGATCATTTGTTCTTGGTGTGGTAATTAATCGTTATGTGTTTTGTTTGGGTTTTTTTTTCCTCTTTTCTTTCAGAACAACCATTTTTCTGACTTTCTGGACAAAAAAACTGGTTATACAACAATCAATATGTTGGCAATCCCAATTATGCAGGGCAAAGAGGTGCTTGCTGTTGTGATGGCACTCAACAAATTAAATGACACTGAGTTCTCAAAAGAGGATGAAGAGGTAATAACCTCAAATGTCACACAACAATACAGTTGTTAGTTCAACAAGTAATTTGAGTGAATCTACCTCTTGATTTGATACTTTTGCCTTATTTTTGTTCTTTGTCATTTTTAGGTCTTTAAAAAATACCTCAATTTTATATCTTTGGTCCTAAAAAATCATCATACGACATATCTCTACAATATTGAATCCCGAAGAAGTCAGGTATAGAAGAATTTGTTAATGATAATACTTGGGTTTTGTGTGAAACCATTATTATTCCCACTATTTTCTATTCTTGCAAGCTTACTGAAGTAAGGATAGCATCTATTTAATTTTCATTTATAACAGTCATGTACCTTAGCATTTTATTCTGGAATTCCTAGGATTCACGTGCTTATGTTTTCTTACTGCTGTGAACATTTGCCGTCTTTCTCTTTTGTTGTAAATAGATGCTTTTGTGGTCTGCCAACAAAGTATTTGAAGAGCTAACAGATATAGAACGGCAGTTTCACAAAGCACTGTATACTATTCGAATGTATTTGAATTGTGAAAGATACTCCGTTGGTCTGCTGGATATGACTAAAGAGAAGGTAACAATCATTTTGCCTACTTGCTGGACATGTGCTACTCCTAACTTTATAAAGTTATAAAATCCATCCTTCAAATCAATTTGTTCTGCATATTTCTAGTGAATGTCTCTCCAAGACACAAAGTTACCATGCTTTCTAAGTCTGTGGGATAATTTATATAAAATCTGTGTTACAAAAATTACAGGCAAAATATAAGCATGGCAAGACACAACCACGATAAACATAAAGCCTAATTCTGAAATAATTTTTCAGTAATTCCATGTGAGAAAGGGTTGAAAAGAGAAGTGCAAGTCTGATTACTGCTTTATAAATACCTTTCTTCTAAAACAACAATTCAGCTGTACAACCATACAGAGATAAGTTTCAGATTAGCCTGCAATTTACTGGCAAACATTTCTTGCCTGAAATATATTTAACAATGTTTTCTTAATATTGTCTGAAATGTGGCCATAGTACAGCTATGGAGAAGCAAAAATAAAATTGCTACCCACAGATGTCATGTTGTCTATGAACACAGAACTGATTTGTCCCCACCTTTTGCCAACCCCCATGTATCGTTTTCTCAGGAGTTCTATGACGAGTGGCCAATCCGCCTCGGGGAGGCAGAGCCTTACAAAGGCCCCAAGACACCTGATGGACGAGTGAGGATATTAATTTTTCTTTTTATGAATCTTAATTTTGACATTGAGATTGTACAGGTCACTTATGTGTTTTTCTCTTTTTATTTAGGAAATCAACTTTTATAAGATTATTGACTATATTTTACATGGTAAAGAAGAAATCAAAGTCATTCCGTGAGTATTCATTGGCAGCTTGTGAATGTGTGGTAATCAGATATATTGCTGGGATAGAATAATAACATGTCTGTATTGTAGAAATAATTTAATTTCGTTGTCTTTCTAAAGGTCACCTCCAGCAGATCACTGGTGTCTTGTCAGTGGACTGCCAACATATGTTGCTGAAAATGGATTTGTAAGTTCATAGCAAAAGTAAAAACTAAAAGTTTTAGTTCGTGCAGTTCTTCTGATTAAACAGGAAAAACTCCCAAACCTCCACATACCCAAAAACCTCTAGAAAAATACCATGCTGCTTCCAGTGTCATTGGTTCCCAGTGAAATCATGTGAATCAGTAGCCTGGATGGAGACAAGACCTCAGCACAAATGGCCAAAACATTAAGAAAATTTCCCTCTGATCATGGTGACATCAGAGGAGTAACGTGTGTGTCTGATGTCACTTCCTAGGTGTGCTAACTAAGTCTCACAACAAAATGTCGAAGTAAGAAAATCATCACATAAACATTTTTAAAATTTTCTTTTTTTCTTATCCCTTCTTGCGCAGCCAATATACGTAATTCAACGTTGTGGTGTAAGACAGTTATTAGTAATCCTACAACATTTTTAATAGCAGTAAGAACAGAGCCCTTAGTACTCAGTTATTTCTTTCTGTAACCCTCCCATGCCATTTTAAACTGGAAGTGATTTTCTTAACCATTATGCTTATGCACTGTGAGACATCATACATGAGGGACTTTGCTACAAGCACTCCAGAATGGTGTCTGTTAGAAAACCCACATCTAATTTAATAGGAACAGTTTTAATTTCTGTAGCTAGCTAGGGTGCTTACCACTGTTAGCTCAGAAAATAAATACGCTTTTTTAAAATATCAGGCCAAGTCTTGGTGTGTGTTATATTCCATTTAAATAATGTCTCCTTTCCTTTATGCTGCAGATTTGTAACATGATGAATGCACCAGCAGATGAATATTTCACATTTCAGGTAATTCCAGTAACTTTAATAATTATAAATGTTGTAGAAAAGCATGCTAATGCTTTCCACCATTTAGTTATACAGTTGATTGCATAAATAATTTCTTCTTTGTTTGTGAGGCATGGGTCTTAGTGTTACATTGCCTACATCAATAGCTGTATTACTACTTTCAAAGAAATATACCACATTTCCTGTTCTTCGGCTTTCCTACAGAAAGGACCAGTGGATGAGACCGGATGGCTTATCAAAAATGTCCTGTCATTGCCTATAGTCAACAAAAAAGAAGAAATTCTGGGAGTTGCAACATTTTACAATCGGAAAGATGGAAAACCTTTTGATGAGTATGATGAACAGATCATTGAAGTAAGCTTAATAGGATTAGAGGCTTTAAGGAGCCATATGATGTTAATAAAAATATTATTGTAAAAAGTAATTTTTTGTCTGAAAAAATGTCTGAAAACTGTCAAGTAGGCTATATTAACATCTAACCAAATGTCTTCTTCACTATACAGTTTCTTAAGAATCTGAAATGTTACTTCCCTTTATAAACCTGAAAATTTATGAGAGATCATTCACATTCCAATAATGAACAGAAGTCAGATATAATTTTATTTTTAATCCTTTGAGTTTGTAGTGATGGTCAGCATCTCCTAACCAGCAGTGGGTAAGCAGGTATGGCGTGCTGCTTGCCAATGGATGTTGTGCCTGTGTTCATGGGAGTTCCCAGAGTGTTCATGATCACACCTCACTTGGGCAAGATGCTACACAGCGTATCCAAGTCCACTCAGCTAAGTACTGTATACAAAGTGGGAATATGGGCCCTTAATTACTATGTTGAGACAAACAACGTCATTAAAAGCTGCGAGGTGCTAACAGAACCTGCTGATGGAAGGTAAAAGCCCCTAACAAGTAGAGTTACACATTGCTTTTCAAAGGGCACTACCAGAAACTGAAGTTTAAGAAAAGTAAGTTCAAATTGTCCGTTTAATTTTATTGGCATAGTGTCATCTCAACTTTGCTTGGCTTTGTTCCAGACTCTCACACAGTTCCTGGGGTGGTCTGTTTTAAATACTGACACTTATGACAAAATGAACAAGCTTGAAAACAGGAAAGACATTGCTCAGGAAATGCTTATGTACCAGACAAAAGCCACCCCTTCAGAAGTTGAATCTATACTGGTGAGTTTCTTTCCACAGTCACAAAACTAAAGTAGGAAATTTGCTACACAAAAACTGAATTTCTTACTCATTTTCATTTTTAGAAATACAAGGAGAAATTAAATGTAAATAGCATAGAAGAATGTGATCAAAAGGATCTTATCAGGATTTTGGTAAGTCATTAAACTGAAAATTCTGGTAGCGTGTTTATATCAGATAGTAATGTGTCCTAATTATATAAGAAGTTGTGTGTAACCAAATCCTCATTAATACAGTTGATTTTAGCTATCAATCAGTTCCACAAGCTACATGGAGTTGATTTAATAATACATTTTCAACCTCTTTGGTTCTGTGTATAGACCCCACTGTTACCTGCAGGGGAACATTCTGTCCCGAGTATGTGTCAACAGCCTTGGACAGTCAGTGTTATAAAGAAACATTTATATGAAATAACATTTCAAGCTATTAGCTTCTTTAAACTTCCATGGGTCAGTGCTATACCTATAACTGAATTTATTTAATTTTGAAAATAAAAGAAGGGACATTGATGTAAGGTCACTTTCATTCTGAGTAAGAGAATACATGTAGGAGTGTCCAGTGGAACTAACCTACTTTCAGATTAATTTTCCTCCATTTCCGCAGGCAGAGAAATCCAAAGACAGAGATCAGTGACTTCACAGTGATGAAACAGACTTGAGCTAATCATTTAATATTCTGCTACTACTAAACCAAAAATGAGTCACTTGTTCCAGATTGTGCAGTATTCTGGCTGCCTTAGTATTTCAATCTAGAAAGGGAATGTCTTTTTGGAGGAAAACTCCTCTTTGTGCCCACTTAGCGCACTTTGTTCTTTCTTGTGGAGCAGTCCTGGAGCACATGCGCTGGTTTGCTTACTTTATCTGAAACAAAACTCAAAGATGTGCTCCAGGAAAACACTGAATTAACTCCCGCTGTTAATGGATCAAAACAGAGCTAGGCAGAAGAAAAAAAGGTCAAATACACACAAATCTGTTGACTTTCAGTACCAACCACTTCACATATTTCCTCCTATTAAACCACATTTGCTGATGTAGACATAGGCATAGGGAAAAGATCTCATTAAACTATGTTTAGTTATGTACATGTGCATGCTGGAATGTAATGGTGTTAACGGCTCCCACAAAACAGATGCTCACACAGCTTACAAGTGGTGAAAGTGAAAAACACCAACAGACCATGTGTAGCTTCACATACCTTTTAAAGTAAATTTAATTTAGCTGCATGAAGGATAGCAAAAATTAATAGATAAACATTATAAAATCTCTCTACTGGCAGAGCAACAAGTCGTTATTACAGCACAGGCTCCAGATGTAAACACATAATACTGGTATGAATTTTTAAATCTCCAAAACACAATTAAAATGAGTTCTCTCAACACCGTGGAGTCACAAATTCAAAAGTCTAGTATCTTCTGCGCTGTCAAGGCTACATGCAAATGCTTTATCCTATTGTAAGACCTGGAATCCCAGATAGCTAATGGGATAAAGAAGGTGTCTCCAGATCTGATGATTCACAAAGCAATGGGTCTTAAAATACCACTGCTCCAGGTTTCCTTGTCCTTGACCTCAATCAGAACAGATACAAAGGAAAATCCCAGGGAGAAGGAAATACCTTTGCATGGATGTTCATCCTTCTTCGTGGAAATATATGCACACATCCAGTCATCTTTTTTCCTTATCTGTAAAATTGAGATTAATTTATAGACTACTATGGTGGAAGGGAGTCATTGTGATCATATAGTCTATTTTTTGTGTTGCACCAGACTTTCTTGAATTAATTCTTGTTTGGATTGGGGCACATCCTTTAAAAATACACTATCGCTCTCCCTAGGCTTTGGGATATACAGATGAAAAGTGTAATAGAACAGTTCACTAATATCGCCCTTACCAGTTAGGCTATTCAGTGTGAATCTATATAATGTATACAAAACAGGCAATTTAAATTTAATATAGGCTTCTTAACTTTTGTATCCTCTGCATTTTAGGATTTAGTGTATGTTTTATGGAAGTTCTTCAGTACAAGGAAGAGCTGGTCTAAGATCTACATCTGCGTTTCAGAGAGAGAAAAAAACCTGAATAATATCCAGACAGCTTCTAATGAAATTTAGTACAGGGGGGAAAGAGAAGTGATCCCTCATTTTCATCAGTGGTCAGGACTGTTCAGAATAGACTGTTGTATACTACAGAAAGGCAATTACTAGGACAGAATCACCACCACCTACAGCACTAGAAAGTAAATGACTCTAAAGGATTTGAAGCAAGCCATAATAACCATGTATACTATATGCTTTGTACATTAAAGCATTGCAACAATTTTTACTTTATGCATATATTAAGATCATTCAAGAGCCAAGCAGTCAAGAATCTACAGCAAGCAGACAAATGAGAACACAAATCAGATTTGTGAATTTTTACATCTGATCTTGTAGGATTTTCCAGTCCACTTTATACGTGCCAAATCAATCCTACAGGTTTGTCTATTAAGTGTATATAAGCTGTCACAGCCAAAGAGACACTGTCACAGGAGACAGGGTAAGACAGACTAATTTTGAGAGTTGGTTGTGGAACAGAAACAAACCACTAGCACTCCAGAAGTTAAAAAACATACGGGAATCTTTGCTTGCCTATAGTCTTTCTAAAAGAAGACAAGGCTATGTGTAGATAGGCATGCAAGCAAGCCTTCTGTTATTAAAAAAACCCAGTTGTTGTTATACTTTATTCTACTATAAAAGTAAAAAATCTTTCGTTCTAGACAGGTTATTTTGTTCACTATATTCATCACTATTTGTAAGATCCAAAAGGGAAGAACAACACTTAACAAGAATAATTTTGTGAAAAAGATGAACTGCAGCCTTGAGACCAGGTTAAAAGTGGGAGAATCATAGGATTTTATACCAGGAACGAGAAATTCCAAGGCCTGAGATTTCTGAATTAAGGAAATGGTGACATGGTCACAACAGATTGCGTTGGAATTCAGAGTAGGAAGAAACACTGTCTGGCCAAGACTTTTACCTATCCTGTTTGAGAAGAAAGCCAGCGGTATCACCATTGTGTTTCATAACTTAATACACTTTAGTTTGAACTGAAACAAGGCCTTTGAAGATACAGTATGTATACTGTCTTTAGACAATGTTACAACTGAAGTCAGATCAGAAAAAACTTTTTCTAACTTTGCTCTTGCCAGAAAAACCCTTGTGTTTTTGACTTTTCCTAACAGAAAGAAGAATTACCTGATCCAAAAGATTTAGAACTGTATGAATTCCGCTTCAGTGACTTTCCCGTTACAGAGCATGGCCTGATAACTTGTGGAATACGACTGTTCTTTGAGATAAATGTCGTTGAAAAGTTCAAAGTCCCAGCTGAGGTCTGATTTAGTCTTGTTTACATTTATTTTAAGATAGAAGAAAAATAGCTGACTGTGGGTATTTTAATGTAGAAGTAGGCAATACCAAAATATTAGTGGTATGGAGAACAACCCTCCATGCTTCTTAAACATCTGCATATTTGTCATAAAGACTTAAAACTAATCCTGAAATTGTGAGAGCTACGGAAGGAATTTAATCAACCGGCATTTACATAAGAACAATTTGCTGTTTCCATGTTTAATTCAATGAAAAGCAATTATTTTCATAGAACTTGTACATTATTACAGTAATTTCATAGTCTATTCCAGTGATTCAATTAACAGCATAGTCTTAATCACTTTTATTCATAATAGGTCCTTACAAGATGGATGTACACAGTCAGGAAGGGTTATCGAGATATCACTTACCATAACTGGCGACACGGATTCAATGTGGGACAAACAATGTTTACTCTGCTGATGGTAATGCTGCTATTATTAACCTTACGTTCATTATTTAGTTTTCCTTTCAATTCCAACTGGAATATTCAGGACAGCACATACTTAGAATTGTCTGTTTTCTTTTACAGACAGGCAAAATAAAGAAATACTATACTGATCTAGAAGCCTTTGCTATGGTTGCTGCTGCTTTCTGCCATGACATTGATCACAGAGGGACCAATAACCTGTATCAGATGAAGTAAGTACAAATGCTCAAATATATGGCTATGTAGTATTTTGAGTGGCACATGAAAAAAAAAACCATAGCAAAACTTGCAAAAATATAAGGTATATATTCCATACTCATCTGGCATGAATGAACAAGATTTCTGCCTCAGGGCATTTGTCATGACAGCTGAAAAACAAAGAAATAAATGCAAAAGCAGAATCTTAGATCTCCTGGAGCTGCAATTCATTTTTAAGAAAGACTTAAGCCTTTGCAATGTTTGGATTGTAGCAGAGCCTCTTGCACGAGGCCACAAAAAAATGAGAAAAGTAAATTAAAATCCTCAACTGGATTACTTTTTATCAAGACAGGGCTTTTCTGGAGTGGGATTCAGGATGGGGCATAGACAAGGGCCAGTTTAGAGGGAGACAGGATTTCAGGTGCATTCTTTTCCTCTGTTTTCTACCATACGATTTGACTAGCTCAGTTGTTACCACCCACCCCCCTCAGTTTACCAATTATGTAGGTCCTTTCCTGAGGTGTAATCTCATGTTATGCAGGATTCTGAGCTGAAGAGTTCGTGTTCTGCCACTAGGCCGACATGCCAGTAAGCTACACATCATGAGGTTAAGCTTTGCAATTCATGCTCCTTTTTGTTTTGAGAAAATATTTTAAAGGATTTGTGATTTTTCCCTTGTTTGTTATGAAACAATGTTAATTAGTAGATGCTTGTTATAAAACAATTTTAATTTGTTTTGTTTTAAACTTAACTTCTTTTGCAACATTACATATCGTGGTGAGACCCACTTCATTCTCCCGAAGAGCAAAAAATCTACCATTTAGTCTTCTACATGATCTGTTAGGTCTTGTTTCCATGTGCTAGCCAAAGAACACAGGTTTCTCAGAATGTCACATGTACCCGAAGACTATAACCATAATTTTCTGAGTACAGTTCCCACCAACTGTATCTCCAGAATGATCTCTCCTCGTCTGACCCTGGATACACTCCTCCCAGGAGACGCATTTCAGCCTGCATGCTGGAGCAGCGGCACGAGGGGATTTTATGATTATTCTTAGGGATTCTCCAGGTGACGTAGGAAGAGGGAGAATGACAGATGCTGATTCTTATTCAGCGAACTGCCTCTCATACAAATAAGTTCAAGGGAGGTTTTAAATCTTTCTGCCGTGGTCTTCCCTAGCTGAAAGCCCTCTATGTGAGGCCATACGCAGCAAAGCTATTTAGAACAGTTATCAGGCTTTACCACGACAGTCCTAACCACAGGTCAGAAAATACACGTAGCATGTAGCAATTCACCTTGGGTTATCTGAGGAACAGAGTTGTTAGCCAAGGGAAGAAAGGAGGAAAACATACTTCCAAACACGCAGAACCTTCTCCCCACTACCATAGTTTGACGCAAAATTTCCTCTGCTTGAAGCTTAGCCCAACGTCAGAGGAATGCTTTGAGCTCTGTGATAAGACTGAACACACCTGAGATCTCAGGATTTATGCAGTCCTTAAAATGGTGATTTTAGGGGAGGGGAGGAGCCCAAGGGCATTAGAGGAGTTAAACTCCATTATACTGTTACTTCAGATTTCACTTACTTACAGTAAGGGCACAGGGCACATGGATCACAGTCATTACAGACAGACAACAGTTCAAAAGCCGTGCCACACAATAAATACTAAAAGATGCATAAAGCCTATTTTTAAGGTACACAGAAGGTGCATAAACAAACAGCAAAACTGAACATGCAAGACAAAATAGAAGCATATTTTAAATAGCAGAGTTTTTGAGTTTTGAAGCATCTAACCACGCCTTTGACTTTAGTGGGCCCTGAACACCCAGTGGTCTCCAATTTTCATTATTACTCAGTCATGAGAGTGAAGGCAAGCAAGTATTTTTTTTTGCTCTGCATCATACCAATGGTTAAGATAAATAAACTATTGAACATGAGCATTTTAATTCTAAAAATCTGAATCCTGAATAAAAAATATTGCCTCCAAAATATTATGAAGAATTGCTTCTTTTGCAACAGGTCAGCTGCTCCACTGGCAAAACTTCATGGCTCTTCCATTTTAGAAAGGCATCACCTAGAGTACAGTAAAACCCTACTGCAAGATGAGGTACGTCTGCATGAACCTTCTGCTCACACTGATCAACACAAAAGATCCAATTAAGTTATAATGTTTCAAATTTCACTGTGTCTCATGCATTCCTCTAGGTCCAGATTAAGAAATTATGCTAAAATTCAGAAGCTTAAACCAAATTCTTATGCATTGTCCACTTTTAGAGAACCATCAGTAATTCCTCCAAAAATCTGCTGACTCAAAAGAAAAGCTTTTCCTCTGGGCCTCACTCACACTCCTCAGGTTTTTTCCACTTTCAGAAAACAGCTGATGTTGAAACCAAAGCAGAAAATACAATATGTACATAAAAGATATTGTAATTAAACTGCTGCTTGTGGTTCAGGTCTGAGTTCAACTGCTGGCTCTGGCAGTTGAGGAAGAAAGGGATGGGGCTGTTTATGGAGGGCCTTGTCATCCCCAGGCCAGACCCCCCACCTTACCTTGCTACAACACAAGGCGGTACCGCAAGGCTGCAGCTCCCGTTACTGATCTTCCTTGAATTAGGCAGCCACACTTAGCTGCCCTTCCTGGCAACCACAGAGGTGAGGCTCCTCAGGCTCAAGAAAATGTCGGCAGTGCAGCTTGCCAGGGCCCTCTGCCCCGTGGAGCTCTGCTTCTCCAGCGGGGGTTGGACATCCTGCCCTCAGCGGCAACTGGCTCTGACCTGGCTACGAGGGAAGGGACTCTTCACAACTCTTAACTACTTATTTTGCAGGGAAGTAAGAACTTTAACAGGCAAGGCTTGAACACGTGTCCCTCCCATCCCACTTGTTCACAGCAGCATGGCAGGCACCCACTTCCACCCTCACTTTTCATTTTCCAGTCCTTGTGGTGGTGCAGTTTCCTGACCACATGAGGCCACAGAATAAACCCTTACACTAACCAGTAGCACACTGAACACACAGAAACCCAGAAGATTTATGACTTAAAAAAACCAAACCACCTTTACCTTTCTTGATGGTGATGTACTTTTTCAAACGTGAGATGCCGGGGACTAACCCCTGCTCTTTGCTGGAGCAGTTGTCAGGACCTTTGGTGACTCTCAACGGCGGCATTGCTGCGCCCCGCGCTCTCACATTGTCCCCTCAGTTCAAGAAGGAACGAACACCACGACAATTAAAAAAATGCTCACTCCCTTTGCTGGAGGAAAAGGACATGGCACTTACTGTACTAGGTCCCTAACAGCACTGCAGGCAATTGTGCTGATTCAGGTTAACAGGAGGAAAAGGTGTCTACGGTGAAGCTTTAAAAAGCCTAGGAAAATTAGGTTTATGGAATGGGAATTGTAAAGAAATTATGAAGAACTGCCATTTCTTACTAGTTACATGGAATACAAGTGGTTTGCTTTGGTTTTAATTTATATATGGCAATAGCAGGACTTGCAACTGTTTGAGTTACTGTGGATTTAGTTATCTGTGCAGCCTCTGGGAGCAGCATCTTTGATCCACCTACTGTTCATGCAGTTATTTAGCCATTTATTAGCCATGAATAAGGGCCATCTTTACCAACTGAGTATTTTTTCATTTATAGCATTATTTTAATTTAGGGACTGTAGCTGCCCAGTTTTGTTATACTGTTCTGTGAGACAACCTGTACAGTACAAACCAAAGACAGCATTATAACAGGAACTAAATTTGTAAACTTTCCATCTTGCAGAGTTTAAACATCTTCCAGAACCTAAACAAGCGCCAGTTTGAAACTGTTCTACACTTATTCGAAGTTGCAATAATAGCAACTGACTTGGCTTTGTATTTCAAGTAAGTACTAAATTCTGTGTAACTTCCTACTGAAAGAAAGACAATCTTATACAATTTATAACTGTAGTTTTTAGCTGTTTATGTGCAGGGTACAGAGATGTTTATATGCAGAGTACAGAGCTACATTTGAAATTGTTATTAACTCTAATTCTTGCAAAAATCCAAAATGAAAAAGATTATAAGCTTTCAAATTAGAGAACGCACAAACGTATATAATACTTAGTACACATTTAGTAGGTCATTCAAATATGCTTTTAGTTACAGCAAACACTGTATTTCAGAAGCGTGGATTCTGTAGCCTAATCATAGTGTACCATACTGCAGTTTCTCTTACTAAAACAGGAGTATGCTTATGACATGGAAATGAAGATGCTGGTTTAAAAACAAAGACATCAACCGATCCCAGTGCTAAATATGCCAAAGATTCCAAATATCAAATTATCCATCCTGTTCCTAAGTTACTGACTTAATGTGCTTTTATAATGGGTATTTTTGTTAAAGATATATGGAGCCTTTAGTTTTAGTCCAGATGTCTTATGACTGGAACAATTTAAAGCCAGGAGAGAGGAAACAATTCAGTAAGTTGTTCAACAGCAATTACTAAATTTTAGTGAACAGTCATTCCGTTATTTCATTCATTCTAAATGCAAATTAAAAGACTTATTAAGCAATAGCAAGACACATTAATGTTTTTGAAAGTTCTTCTCAGTACAGGTCTCAGTGCTCTGGATTTATGAGGAGAGGGACTGGAAGAGCGTTTGTTAGTAATTGCTTCACTTTTCCCTATTCATTATGTTACAGGAAGTAACAAACATGTAATACTCAAGAAAGAAGACTGCCATCCCAAACACTTTAATATGAAGAGTTAGAAAATTGGTTATTTGTTTCTTTGTCAGGAATTTTGGCATAACACTTGACAAGTCAGCGATATATTGCAAAATCTGAATGTGCTAGGTTACCTGAAAAGTTTCAGTTCAACAGGAAGAAGGTGTCACTTTGATACTATATGATTAGGATGCTACTTTGGAAAATCATAAATATCAGTAATGTGGTTTTCTATTTCTATTGGTGTGTTTTAACAGGAAAAGAACTATGTTTCAAAAGATTGTGGATGCGATTGAAAAAATGGAAACAGAAGAGGAGGCAATTAAATATGTATCTATTGACCCAACCAAAAAAGAAGTAATCATGTAGGTGGTTAATATTTTATCTTTATTCAACCAGTTATCTAGGACCAGATTTGAAAAGAATTTGGGCACCTAAACATGTAAATTAAGACTTGGGTGTTATTGTCCAATGATGAGCATAACCATGATTTTAAATTAGAAATAGATGTCTACAGTCTTCTTAATGCGCAAAATGTGCATTCACCTGCATCTTAGGTATTTAAATTCCTTTAAAAAATCTAGATCTTTTTTTTATCATCATCCTAACTATACTCCTGTTTTGTGTTTTCAAAGGGCTATGATGATGACCGGATGTGACCTGTCTGCTATAACCAAGCCTTGGGAAGTGCAAAGTAAGGTAGGTACTTTTTGAATAGACAATACTGCATTTGGTATCTGGTTTACTGCCTATATGGTGCATGATCATTGTAAAAAAAAACAACTTACTATAATTTCATAGATATTTAAGTACCTGCACCCAACTGTGTTTCCAGAAAACCATCTCTTATTTTTCTGTGAGCGTAAGGGTTCCATGATGGCTCTACCCAACCACTCTATCATTGTTCAACCCTTCTCTACTTGCCCTTCAGCTAAAACTGGCAACCCTGATTCTGTCAGCTGTTCTAACTACTCTTAAATATCACCGAGTTATTTTTGTGCTATCCAACTTTTGCTATTTTTCAGGTATTTTAAGGTACCGATTTAGCAACAGTATCACTTGAATTAATTGTGTCTATTCGGTAGATCTTGGTGCCATTTCAAAGTAGCTTAAATACGCTAAAAATAAACTGTGTAATATAGTTTGACACTGCTTTGTACCTAAGTACTTTGAGTACTTCAGTACTTATTGACCATCACGCTGAAGCTCATCACTTAGCCTTACAGGAATAGTTTTAACAATGCATAATCAAAATACAACTGCAAGACGCTTGTGGAGTCTTCTAAGTAATACACATTGCAGCTACTAGAAGAGTCTGTTATGCTGCTAATACTGTCTTGCTCCTGTTCACAATAGTCTATCATTTACTCAGCATGCACCAGAATATTGGTAGAGATAATTTGCTGGAAAAACCCTTAAGTACAGCAGAGAGCGTCTGTAATTTTTGAAAGAAGCACCTGACTATCTCTACAGAGATTAAAGAGTGGAATTTTATTGTGTTTGATCAAAACTCCCTATTTCTGGAGAACTTTTTAAACTATGTAGAGATAATGCAGCCAGCAAGAAATAACTCCTCTCTTTGTGGAGAGGAAGTTAGTAATAATAGTTAAATAGTAAATTGAGAATACATTGATTTAAACAGTAATATGCCAGTTCTTGGTTAATCAACATTTTCACATTTTCTGGAAAGCCTTGTTCTTTATTTATTTATTTGAATTTCCTGCTTTCTGCTAACACTTCCACTGAATTGTGATTATTCAGGTTGCCCTCATGGTGGCAAACGAATTCTGGGAGCAAGGTGACCTGGAACGAACTGTGCTACAACAACAGCCAATTGTAAGTACCAAATAATTTAACTGTGTTAAGCAATATTAACTGTTATTAAAACTTCTAATAGATAATGGTCCATTATTCTTACTAGATCATTATACCAAAAAGCATAGTATCTACATAATCTAAATTACTGCTAATCTGTTCTAGCCTATGATGGACAGAAACAAAGGAGATGAACTACCTAAGCTCCAAGTTGGTTTCATAGATTTTGTGTGTACATTTGTGTACAAGGTAAGAACAATTCTTTTTGTTTTCCCACTGCAGCAGTTCTGAGGGCACAATTAGTGACAAACTGTTGTAGTTAAAAAATTCTAGACAGCAGCAAGACTCTTGGTCACAGGGTAAACAACTATCACAACTGCCACAATTTTTCAATCTTTTGTAACATAGATGAATTGCTCCCACAAAGCAAACACAAGAGATGTGAAGCAGATTAACAAAAAGTGAAGATCTCAGTGAAACTTGAGGGTGCTGATGCTTTCTTACTGCCTTGAAAGAGTAGAGTTAGAAAGCCCAATCTGACTCTTCACGGTCCCATTTCAGTACGCAACATGGAACAGGAAATTTGCAAAATTCTGGAAATACAGATGTGCTCAATCTTCTGAAAGGCACTGAAATGCCAACATTATTAATCCCTTTTAATATTAATACTATCCCAAAATCTCATGCAGAAAAGTGACATGAAATATTTTAACATCTCCAGATACATCCTTGGAGTATACTACAGGATACTAGACTTTTTAATTATATCCTGATACTGATAATCATATGGTAAAATACCATGTATCATAGTTATAATTGTATTATATTAATCAGACTATCAAATACCAAATTAAGATACTAAAATGTGTCGTATATAATTCAAATCTTTCCTAACTGATTGTGCACAATATTACCCCAACATGGTATTTCCAATAATATGCCACCACTGCACAGCCAAGAACATCCTTTCAAATGTGCACCAGCAGGTACTCACACTATTTCTTTAAATTTTTTTCTCATCTACAGAAAACCCACTACCAGACATGGAACAAGTACTTGAAAAAAATGTGAAATCAAATAAAATTAATTTATCTAGCATGCATACTGAATTAGATTTAATAGAAAAAAGAAACCTAATGTTTCCTCTGCAAAGCAGCAATATTTCCACAGATTAAGAATTTACGCATCATTAGTGTTTACAAATTTCTAATTTACTAATTTAAATCGTTTGTATAGGAATTCTCAAGGTTTCACAAGGAAATTACACCTATGTTTGATGGTCTTCAAAACAACAGGGTTGAATGGAAAACACGAGCTGATGAATATGAAGAGAAGATGAAAGTTATTGAGGAACAAAAGAAAAAGGAAGAAGCAGCAGCTGTCAAGAAAGGTTACGTAAATTCTAAGGCTTTCATTTATACATATTTGGAAGGCAGTCAACGTATTCTCTCTTGATCTCAAATTCACACGTGCAGTGCACTTGTGCAATATTCTATGAAACTTTATACTAATGGTATGTGAGTTCTGAATTAGCCAAATTAACTTTATTTTACTTGCAAGAGGAAGAAACTTTAAAGATTACACAAATCTGGTACACTAACCTCATTTTCTAAGCTGCAGAATTATAGAAAATATGACCATCAGAAAAGTGAAGGGATGTAAAATTTCTTTTGTATTAAAGACTTAAAACTGAGTGTACTTAAAGACTTGTTTATCTGTGAATGCTGCGATCAACTGAAATACTAGAGATGAATCAAAACTCTGTGTGGCATCAGCCCCAAATATATTGAGATGCTTTTGTTTACGCTGAAAATGAAAAGCATAAGGAAAAGAGATGAGAATGGATAGTCTTCATTTGGAACATAAAAAACCAGAGCAAATCCCCACTTTCCTTCCAAGTTTAAGATAAAGCTTTTGGCTCTAGTTCCCTACCATTAGTTTCTTGGCTGAAATACAGTCTCTTATACTACAAATTTAACAGTAATCTTCCTAAGACAGACCAAGTCCTAAAACTGAAAGTATGGTTCTGCATATGATAACCTAGAAAAGAATCTGATTTTATAGAAACTGAGAACCTATCCCTCAAATGTAAGAGTGAAATGAGTCAGTTATTTTTGTTCTGTATTGCATGTAGAACAGCAGATCAGCAGCTCTGCCAATCAGCTGACATGACCGAAAAGTTCAGAGATGAAAATAAAACCATGTGTGATTACTACAGAATTATTGTCAGCTAGTGTGAGGAAGAAAAGTTAGTTTACTCTAACTGTGTATTTCACATCTTTAAAACATAAAAGAGTACTGAGTAATTTGTTAGTCAGTGTCTGTGGGAAACAGGTGAGTATCCCTCACATTTCACACAAAAGCGAGGTTACCCAAGGTCACCCATCAAGTAACTGTCAGAGTGCTATGTGGAACTAGAGTTATTGGCTCCTAAAATAAGTGATACTAGGCTAAAATTACAAAAAAATATTGTTGTAAAGTGGTTAAAAAAGTACAGTAAGTTACATGATTTAATCAAAATAGATTTTTGAAAGAGATGTCCAATAAAATGAGTAAAATATTATTACTGTAATACAATTAGAAGAAATATTTTGGTCTGCTCATACTCTGACACCACTTACACACACTTTTACAGAAATTACGCCTGCTCCATTGTCTCTGAAATTTATTTTTAAAGACACTTTCCTGCAATTAATTATATAATCTTATTCATTTAAGATTAATTTATTGCTGAGAACTAGCTGGTTGTGAGTACAAAGTACTCTTTCCTTACACTGGAATGTAACAAGTGTCTGAACTTCACAGAAATACCAGCAAAACAAAACAAAACAAAACAACACAGGACCTACACACAAACCTTATACATTTGCTTTCTTGGAAAGGGTATAGCTACTAAAGTCTGATCCTATGTCCTTAAGTATAAGGTTCTTAAACAAAAAATAAATAATACATTTAGGAAGAGTCAGGTATTTCTAGCCCCACCTGAACTTAGGACCATCTTACATAATTGGTATTTTGGAATCTTTTAGTCACTGACTTAAGGAAAAAAGTATTCTCCCACAAGGAACCTTATGCAGGCAAGCATGGACAGACTGAATTGCAGGAGATAAGGACCTGAGCTTTGCGTATCATAACTGGTATCACTAAATGTAACTGAATTATTTTGCATCTTTTTAAACATGCAGTCAAATGAGGCCATGCACGTTTGCAACAGACCTGACACTGTCAAATCAAGTCCATGTAAATATATAGGTTTGTTAAGTCAGTTCATACAAACAATAATTTGATACATGCTGAACCACGGTGGTTTCTCTAGATCACACTGACCTGGCTATTCTCAGCCATTCATTAGACAGAAGACAAAATAAACATATTTGCTGAACCACTACAGCGGAAAGTTCATAAAAGACGCTAAAATAGAATAGAGTATTAAACTGAGAAAATAAAAAACATAGTTAGGAACATAGTGTTGATTATATCCAAAAATTACAGAGAGTAGGACACTGATTATGTGACATGTTTCAATGCAGGTGGAAAGGGTCGAAAATGACCTAGTAACATGGTGATCCACAGCTTGCAAATGTAAGTTTTAATTCTAATATTGGTATCTTACCCTAAATGAACCTGGAAACGCAATTTATCACATTGAAGGAATCTTAACTATGACCAGTGAACATCTGTGGAATCATGTGAGAGAGACAGTAACAGAATCAGTAGCTACATATAACAAACATAAAAAGTGTCTCTCTCTCTTAACTGACAATTACAAAGGGATTCGTGCAGGGTTGGATAAAGGTTTATACAATTAGGTCAAATCAAAGTTTTTGTATCATCTGCTTCAAAAATAGAATCACAGATTATATTGATCCAAGAGTTTATTTCTTTTGCATGGCTTCCATACCTCAGTTTTGTATGTGTGGGACAGAGTTACATTTATTTAACTACTGCAACTTTCCAGTAAGAGTGGTTCAGTGTGTGTTTGGTCCTTTGAGAAATGGTGGTATCAACTGCTACTCTATGCACACATATGTACATATAGCATGCGTTACTGTTTCATGTTCCATTTCATGTTCCAGACAAGTAGGAAAAGCATGTTCAATTTTCAGAAGGTCAAACACACATAATGTGCGTATCACAAAAGGAACATCTTTTTAACAGAAATTAGAGCAGATAAAATTAACAGAAAATACTCACTTTACTTTCCTTCTCTGTTTTTTAGCTGAAAATGCATCTGGAGGTGGTAGCAGAAATGGAGAGGATGGAAAATCCAAAACATGTGTAATTTTGTAATTCTTTGTCTCAGACACTGTTGCTGATACAGAAAAGACATCTAGAAAGAACTTCAACGAGCCCCACTGGATTTCTGCTTTGCATAGAATAGTATACATCGATTTCTTAGCAGTCCTCTTCAACACTTGCCATTTGTTGGAAATAATTTTTAATGGCGTATACAAACAGTTACAATTAAAAAATGGAAAATTAAAAGAAAAAATAATGGTGCAAAATGAGTTAACTGTGTGCTCTATTTTTTCACATCACTCAATTTATATATGGTATTTTTATACTGTAACTTCTGCACACTGTCCAGAAAAATATAAATAATTTTGACAGATCTTACATGAAATTACTGAATGAAATCTAACATATACAATTCAAACAAAAAATTGCAATTTTTGTAGCTTATGTATTTTGGTTTTTATATTAAGTGTATTTCCTTAATCCGTAATTGTGTCCTTTTCCTTCATTCTCAATACTACATAAAGTTCTAGAGTAAACATCTCCTTCACTTTAGGAATGCTCAACACAATTCCCTAGCTCGTGTCTATTAAAAGGAGGCCCATGGTACACAGTATTTTTTCAAAACTGTTGTAGCCATAGCTCAGAGAAACCACTCTTTTGTCCACGGGTAAATGGCTCTGCCAACAGTTCTTAAACTGACCACCTTTTATTGCAAAAATCTAAAAAGACAGGCCGTAAACATCATACTTTGCATACAACTAAGAGTTTACTAACATACCTATACCAGTATGTCTACAGCAGGATCTACATTCAAAGGCATTTTAAAAGGCTCATGTACTCCGAATGCACATTTTTAAAAATGCAGTAAATGAAAGTATTTGAAAACCAATGAACTGGCACCAATTTAATCTTGGGGGTGGGGTGGGGCAGCAGAAATAGAGCACGTCAGAATTCACATTACCTCTCTTTCTACAACCAAGATGTCAGACTGCACATAAATTAGCTCTTCATTAACAACGATGTCCCTACCAAAACCTTCTACTGAAGAATGACAGGGTCCACTCCATACCTGCTACTCAGGTATCACAAAGCCACTCCTCCTGCAGATGAAAGAAGGAAAATGGCTAGTATCTTACACACTTAGACCTGAGTATTCCCTGGAATCAGTTCCAAATCTAAGAGGAGATGGATGTCAAATGCAATTCCTGCAACAAACAAGTCTGACACGCAGATTCAATCCTGCCACTTTTCTTCCTCCTTTAAAGAAAGCAGACTTTTTTTTTTTTCTCTGAAGGGCCCTCAGCATCCACACAGAAGGGAGAATGATTGAACAGTTTGCCATATTATATATCTAAGAAAGTTCTACGAAAACAGACACTGTGTACAACTATCACCCACAATTAAAGGAATCCACAAAAAAAATCCCACTTACTACGTCCTTATTTATAAATGGACAAAATATTTTATGCAAACTTAGTTATGACATAAACAGGGGTATCATATTATTTTCTGTATTAAATGCAGATACTAAAAAAGCTATTTCAAAGTTGTTTCATCATGTAATTTTATTCAAATTGTATTAAATTATGTATTTAATATGTATACTGTACCTTTTATAACTGTATGTTAAAGACCCAAAGAGGAGCAGACATACTTAATATACAATACTTAGAATATACAATAATTGAAGCAACAACTACAGCAACACATTCGACAAAAGCCCCCCTGGGCAAGTTGTATACATGTAAGCAGATTGCTGCAGATTGGATTTGACTCTCAATCAAGCTTGCAAGATGACAGAGAATTAACCTTTAAATCCACCTTCTTATCTAAAGAAGCCTTCATGCAAGGCTATGTTTATTTCTTACTCAAGGACAAACTTAGTTATGTCCTTGTACTGTCAGCTATTATGTAAGTACAAACTGTTCAAAACGCAATTATGTTAAGTAATACTTGTAAATAAGAGTTCTCAACTTATTCATATGAGTGCATGTAAAATCATGTGCATGTTCATAAATACACTGCAACCATCTCTGCTGTTACTTTTTCCATGTCAAATACTTACTATACTTTCTATAAATATATCTACAGTGAGAAGTACTTATCAAAAATATATTTTATACAACATTAACCTTCCTCAGATTAACATGAACATTTAATTTAAAAAAAGTTTGTATCCTTTATATCCAAAATAATTTTCATCTGATAAAGAAAATAGCCATTGTAATTATTCATGTGCAGATGGTTTCTTTGGAAACATAAAATAAAGAATGTTTAAAGTTATGTTGCAATTTGAAGAGGAAGATGAATCCACTAAGCTTCTGAAGGAATATACATTCTTTACTTGTATATTTAGAATTACACTTTAAGGAAGGATTAACATTCAGTTAATGTTAAGGAGATCAGAAACCACAGATAACATAAAAGTCACATGTATATATCCAGTAGAAAGCCACCCACTATTTTTTACATCAAAAATTTCACCAACCAACTGGATTTTTATAAGTGGAATTATCAGTCACATCTTAAAACTAAAATTTAAAACAAACTCACAACGAACTGCACTTTTTTAAGGTGTAGGGGAGAAATTTGAGATATGGTTTACTTCAGGCAAAATACATACTTGATAAAAATTGAACTTCTCCAATAGCATTGAAAATACTTAGAGACTAATACCTGAATATTAAAGTCTACATTACCCATAAACTTAAGGCTATTAACTCTTGTTTAGTAAGTTAGAAATATGAACCCAGTGAAGTGTATGGCTTTAAACTAATAACAAAATCTTCCAAAATGCCCCTTTACAAAAATCTGGCAATAACTGAAGTTTGGGACAAACAAACTTTGTGATGTAATATCAATAAACTCTATTCTTGTTTGTTTATGTCCTTCCTACTTTTAAGTTTGGGTGCCATATATCTTTTGCAGTGAACTGAAAAAATAATTTCTCTTATTTCATGAGTATACAGCCTACTACCAGGAAAAGAAAGTTTTTAGACCTGAAGCCTTCTACAAAGATAATCCACCCAGATAGTCCATATAAGTGACTGTAGAAAAAGTATGCTGGCAGAAAGAGGTCTCTGGTCCCTCCTTACGACTGGATTTCCAGACTTTCATCTCGAGAATTCATGAAGAAAATTAGCCTACATCAATTGCAAGTTTCAGAGAAACAAGTCTTGAAAATACTCATCAAACTCCTCTTCCCTGTAAACAACAGAAAAAAAAAGGTCAAAGAAACTTCTGCTTTGGGACTGCCCCTAGGAGATAATCTTTGTATGAAAAAGATTTAGCAGACTTCTGATTAGAATTTGTAGCTCGTAATTTTGACTTAATCACTACATTCCAATACCCTTCACCGCACCAAGTTGTCTGTTAGATTTACTTCTAAGATAATTAATGGTATGGTGGGAGGTAAGACAGCAGTGATATGGTAGTGGCTGACAAAGGTTCTCCTCCAGTGTTTGTCTCCTCTTTGAAAACATATTCTTAGGTTCACTACGTGGAAGGAGATTTGACACAATTTTAAATGTCAGAATATTCATTAGAACACTCAGGAAAAATCTCTGCCTTTGCAGTTCTGAATGGACACTGTATGTTTTACTAGCTACAAGTTCACCACATCAAACTAACCGTGACTTTTCATCTGGTTCTTGTAGAGGACCTTTCCAAAAGTCAGCATCTGAAGGACCATCTTGTGCATCGCTGTTATCTGAATCTGCTAAAAAATTTAATGCGCTTATGAAATAAATTCTAACAGAATTTATGGAGTTTATTTACATGGTGTATGGCTAGGAGCAACGTTCAATTGTAACCATAAGAATAAAATGACACTTTGCATAAAGTGAAAACAAAAACATTTTCCAATGTTATTCAGTACAGCATCAAAAAAGACTCTTAGATATCATTAAATGGTATTTTGGCCAAACATTTGTTCCTAAAATTAGGAATTTATAATCACAAACCCTGTATTACAATACAGTTTCAACTCATGACAGTAACTGAATCAATTACTTTACTTCCCCTTGAATGAGAATTTTTATCAATTGTAACTTATCAGTGGAATTGTCAGAAAATATGGATTACTGCGCTGTTTCATGTAAGTACACAACAAGAGGGAAAACCAAAAAAAGTCTTGTTATCAGAAATATGCCCTGACTTTAAAAAAAAAAAAATCCAATAGAATTTTTCTGACAAAACAGAAACTTTGGGCATGGTCGGAGTCATAAGAAAACCGCTTCACGTCTTCCTGTACCTAGCTGGGAAAAGGTAGGTGCTGAGGACATTCCCCAAAACATATAGCACAGCAAAGCAATCAGTAGAAACACTCATCCCTTTTAGATCATGTGCAGCAAGAATTCGCATGACCACGAGATGGGGCTTGTTCCATCAAAAAAGAAACTGGGGACTGGAATTAATGACAGACAACCAGTGCCTAAGGAGTCGCTGAGACTCTGAGTGCATTCACCTGCAACAAGTACGTCTCTGAGGTACTACAGGTGCTAGCTGGAATAGACTTTGGTTAAAGCCTAGCATTTATTTAATATCTATTAATTTTCTGAGTACAAAGTAGTACCATTTCCTGAAAGGAAATGTAGTAGTTACTACACTGGAAAAGTACTTTCTTTACACAGCTCTATTTGCATACCCGAGCCCATGCAATTATTAACAAGATACCTAATTTTGTACCCTCTACTCTTTTTCTGGAACAACCTGACCTCTCATTTTTCTGATTATTTCCATTCTGTTATCTGCCCACATTTTTATTCCTTACTTAAAAGACTTCCTTCTTAAAATTCCTTACAGTTTTTCTCCAATAATTTATAAGTAATTATTTTGACCCTTCATATCTCTCTGCTTGTTTTCACACAGCATTCTTTGTGTGTTATAAAATAATAAAACTTCCAGTGAACAAAGTAACACCAATGACAAATTACTACGAAATAATAACAACTTATTACAAAAACATAAAGTGCAGAAGATATTCAAATACTTTACCTTTATCAGAACTATCTGAATCTTCTGAAGAAACCTGATCTGGAAAGAAACACCATTTAAAATATAGTAAGCTTATCTTGGTTTTATCAGTTATCTTAAACTGTTTACAAGCATATTTCTAGCACAATATATTACACATAAACATGTGCACATGCACGCACACACCATACATTCAAACAAAGCAGGCAAACACTGAAGTAAAAATATTTTTTTTGCATGAGTTCAACGGTCATCAGTTTGAGCTCAAATAGATTATCCTGAGATCTGTGGTGTAAAAAGGTTATCTAACATTTCCAAAGGCTTTCGACCCCAAAGCCTCAAGGGATTAAATACTTCAGAACCCTTTCTGGTACACAATGTCCAATTCTTGGGCAAATTTTTCTGGTAATGTATATTTTTCAGAAGGCTCTCCTTCTTTCTAAAATGTAAGAAATCTATCTTTTTTTTCCCCCTCCAAATTTATCTATTTTGTGCACCTAGGAAATTTTACCTAAGAAATTTATCTTGTTGACTACCTGTGTTACATAGTCAAGAAAGTTACATACCGATATTTATAATTAATTCTATTATATCTATACATATGTAGCTGTAACAAAACGAAGATTCAACTAACATATTTGAGTATTTTAAAAATTGGAAGTTTAAAATTTATATTTACCTTCATGAGTCTTTTTTTTTGACTTTTTTTTTGCTGAACAAGATAATTTTGTCTTCTTAAATTTTGGCTCTTCAGAGTTCGGTACAGCAGTGCCTCTTTTTTTGCGTGCTTTGACTTCTTTCCTCCTTTAAAAAAAATGAATGTACACCTTCCCTATGATATGTAATCTTCAAACAACAGTAAATCTTAAGTATTTAATTCACTCAAACAGTTGTCATTTTTTCTGAAACCTATCACTAGTTAAACTTAAAAAATTAATTTAGTTAAAATGAAAAGTGCTACAGAAACACTAGAGCTCTATAGCTCAAGGCAAAGGACAGGAAATGCTGAAGCTGTTAAAATGACACTGATGCAGGTAAAAAAACCAATTAATTGGCAATCAAAGATTAAATACAGGAAATAATATTATAACGTCCCAAATTCATATTTATATTGAAATCTTATTTTTTCTTGCAGCAAACAATTTTGTATATATATGATGAGAAAAAACACAGTTAATACAGGATTTTAAATATATTTTCATATCTGATAGCAATAAAACTTAAGGTAGAAGAATCGCAGTCCTAAGAACCTGCTAAAGACCAAAACCTGTGTATTTTATTTTCAGCATTACTTATACAGGCTTATTGTATGAATATAAGTTAATTTTTTTCTGTTCATTTGCACAAATAAGTCAGTAAAATTGTTTCAAAGTATTACTCCACAACTGACAAAGAGAAAATGTTTGATCATGATTATTCTAAATTCAAGTGGTTTTACAATTTTAATTCCAAAAAGAAGCAAGACAAATCAAACTAATCTGCGTTAATTATCCATCTTAATATGTGCCTACACACTGCTGTAATTAAACTGAATATGAATTAACCTCTAAAATTGATTAATTAACTATCTTGGATATATCCATCTAGATGTACCTTTGATTTGTATTAGTTCGATTTGTGTTTCCTAGCTCAAAGGTTTCCCTTTCACATGCTTTTCAGGTAATTGTAGAGCTCCATTACTGAGTTAAAACCACATTAAGATCCAGAAAACCATAAAAACAAAGTATCAATAGTTGTAGGATTCAGTTAATTATAGATAATAACAAAACCAAATCAAATGTTAACATACACATTTTATGGGTTCAAAATTCACCATTCTTCTCTGCTATTAATAAGTGATTCTCAAAGAAGAAACACTCAAATTCAAAATTTCAAAGCACAGTCACTTGATTCACACATAATACTGGTTTTTAGAAAAGAAAAAGCATTCCAGCTCTTAAACACAGCAAGAGGGAAAATAAAAAGGCCAATGTTTTGCACAAACTTTCAGAAAAGAAAAATAATCACTGAGCTGGAATTAAGCAAAGGAAACTTTCAGGGAGGACGTAGGATTCTTCCAGTTTGAGCATTCTGTACTTTCATTAGCACAACATTTTCTAAGTCTCAACAGTGTCAAGCCAATGACTTCATAAGAACTCAGAACAGAATGTACTCCAGCATAAATTAAGTTTCTAATAATCTATCAGAAGTTTTTCTCCTATTTGCTGTTAATCATAACTGTAACATCAATAATTCAGACCCCGTATTTTCAAAATATTTCATTACCGGTGATGAAAGTTTAGTTTGTAGGAACATTCTGGACATAGTCCTGAAAAAGGGAGAGTGAGAACATTAAGCCATGTATTTGATAAGCAATTGACAAAACTTAATGTATGTGAAACTAGATAGAACAGTGTCCTCAGTTTCAGTAGCTTTTCCTTCAAAACAAAAGGTTTGAGTTGAGAAAAATAACATGATAAAAGTCTTCAGCAGAAACCCAGATTTTACTAAACTGGGAGAAAGATCACAAGTTTAGCACTGGCAACACTTCATAAAAAAGTATCAGTGCGTATCACGTATAGGTATCACATTTTATGGACAGATCAAATTGTTCTACAATTACACTGAAGACCCGTAAGTCTCTTAGAGCTCTGCCAGAGACCAAGTGCTGCCACATTGAGTGTCTTGTGCACAAAAGAAAAAACACCATTAGCTTGTTTTACACAAAGTAACTGTGTAAACTGTGGTAAGTTCAATTATCTGATGAACATATCAAAATGTATGCAATACTGAATAAGAAAATCCCACTCGAGACAAAATGGAACAGGAAGTGATTTAATTAAAGTTGGAATTTTTGGAAGAAAAGGTAAGTATTATAAATAAAATTAGCAGAGCTGAAAGTGTGCAAGAAGCTGTCTGCTCCAAAGCCCTAAGGACTCCTAAGCCATGTAATCAATTAAGATGAAACCCTCCTTGCAATGTAGTATTGTACATTAAAACCAGATACGCTTGTATACAAAACAGCTTATAATCAGTTACTCTAATTTTATGGCTCCATCAATTATACAGCATGAAGTGCTCAACCTGTATCAACTTTGTCCTATATAATGAGAATAGACGTTCTCTCTAAGTGAAGACTATCATACTACCTGTAATTAATTTTAAAAAATTATCTCCTATTCAGCATTTTCCATTTTGCATGAACTATTATCATTATGATTGGGTCTCACTTGATAGCTTTTGAAGCACAAGATACTTGTCTTCTTTCAAGTGTACGTATCCTTGAAGGGCTGACTTACTCAATTTCACAAGTGCATTCCTCTTTTCACCGTGTTCAGTGTAACCAAAATTCACCTCCCAGCTCTTCAGGCCGTCCTTCTCATCACAGTGCTTATTTCCACAGGAAAACTGACCTTTAAAGAGGTCAAAAACAGCAAACCATGGTTCAATGATTAACATGCGTAAGTTTGGGGTTGTTATTTCCAGTTTTGCTCAGTTTTTGCTTTTTCTTTTAAAGAAAAAAAGCACAAATCTAGAAGTAATATCCAGATTAAGGAAACAATAACAGATAACAACCAAGCAATCAATCATGCTTGTCTAATATTGCATATTTGCAAAGAAAAAACATAATGTGAACTGTGTTTTACAATGTATAGATAAAGGCATATGTTATGAAATAATAAGCCTGATACTGATCTCTGAAGAAATGAATGTCACTAGGATACATTCTATATCCTAAATTATTACCTGCTTAGTAGAGGCTGATGGATCAGGAGGTCTGATTCAGACATACATATTTAGTGACATCAAACTATTCAAAGTATCATGTATGTACAAAATTAAGATGCCCGTGTTCTTATTACCTTACTAGCTTACTTGATACACGAGATGTAGAATTTGTATTCTAATGACTTTCCATAAACACTTTAAAGAAAACGAAATCCAATTCTATGAGAAACTATCTGACAGCTTTAAAAGCTTCCTTGAGTTTATTATATTAAACACAACATTAATTTTAAAACAATCTGCACATAATCAGTGTTGTTCACACCACTGGGTTCCCAATATTGCAGTAATAAATACATATATTCCCTTCGCTGAAGACTGCTTTGTATGCAGAGCTAGCAGTAAGTATACGTATTAACAGGCTCCGAAGCAGGACTGTTGGTGAACAATTAACCTCAGAACATTCTGCTTAAGCTGCTAATACACCAGCAGTATCCTCTCTGCAGTGTAAAACCACTTGCAATGCTAATGCTTTATCAATCCCCCTCCACCCAAGACTCCCATCAAAAAAATATTTTCAAATTCATATACATTAAATGTATTTAATCCTATGTAAGCTATGGCTATCAGTACCTTGTGTCATCTGAAATAATTTATATCCATTATAAAGAAGTAAAAATCTACATGGAAAAATTTACACTATGTAAAACCTTTTGGAACTTAACCAGACTCTATTTACTTCACATCATCTGAAAAAAATCCCAAAACAACTCAGAAAAGCAGGCAGAGAGAAAAGAGAGATACATCAGTTTTATTTATGATTAGCTGCTGTTTTCAGTATGTAAAATCCCTTTTGGATATTCCACATTTTGGATGTGAAACAATATGTTCACAAGAATATAGCTGGAACATTATCTTCGGATTGCTAAGGCAAGCAACAAATTNGAGGTCTGATTCAGACATACATATTTAGTGACATCAAACTATTCAAAGTATCATGTATGTACAAAATTAAGATGCCCGTGTTCTTATTACCTTACTAGCTTACTTGATACACGAGATGTAGAATTTGTATTCTAATGACTTTCCATAAACACTTTAAAGAAAACGAAATCCAATTCTATGAGAAACTATCTGACAGCTTTAAAAGCTTCCTTGAGTTTATTATATTAAACACAACATTAATTTTAAAACAATCTGCACATAATCAGTGTTGTTCACACCACTGGGTTCCCAATATTGCAGTAATAAATACATATATTCCCTTCGCTGAAGACTGCTTTGTATGCAGAGCTAGCAGTAAGTATACGTATTAACAGGCTCCGAAGCAGGACTGTTGGTGAACAATTAACCTCAGAACATTCTGCTTAAGCTGCTAATACACCAGCAGTATCCTCTCTGCAGTGTAAAACCACTTGCAATGCTAATGCTTTATCAACCCCCCTCCACCCAAGACTCCCATCAAAAAAATAGTTTCAAATTCATATACATTAAATGTATTTAATCCTATGTAAGCTATGGCTATCAGTACCTTGTGTCATCTGAAATAATTTATATCCATTATAAAGAAGTAAAAATCTACATGGAAAAATTTACACTATGTAAAACCTTTTGGAACTTAACCAGACTCTATTTACTTCACATCATCTGAAAAAAATCCCAAAACAACTCAGAAAAGCAGGCAGAGAGAAAAGAGAGATACATCAGTTTTATTTATGATTAGCTGCTGTTTTCAGTATGTAAAATCCCTTTTGGATATTCCACATTTTGGATGTGAAACAGTATGTTCACAAGAATATAGCTGGAACATTATCTTCGGATTGCTAAGGCAAGCAACAAATTCTTAGGTAAACCAGAACCTGACTGTGTAAACGACCTGTGCCCTTACACATTTACTTGCATTTATGACCATCAAAAAATTTGAAATCATGATGTGGGTTTTTTTTTTAAGTAGGTCCCTGCTCCTTGCCATACGTGTTTAAACAGCCAGGCTTCTCTTACCCTCCTTTCACACTGCAATCTCTACAACACATATTCAAACCTTGACTTGAATACAGAATTCCAGTCTTTCTAAAGGCTTTTTCAGAAGTATTTACCACTCTAGTATATCTGAATATCATAAAAGCATAAAAAGCACATGTGTATACGGAAAATCCAAATCAAAGGGAACTACGGACAAGATTATTCAGTACTTGAAACATGACTTCTCCCACAGTTAGATGTCCAAGAAAGGAAGACACAGAAACCAGTGTGTCGAGTGGACAGTTACTTAATTTAATCAGCAAGAAAAATGTATGTCCAAAATACAATTTCCATCTGAAGTTCTGTCGCCTTGCTATCTGCTGCAGGGAAGTTATTGCCTTCATGATCAGAATTATAACTCCTATAATCCAGCTGTTAAAAGTGTGCTTTCAAAAACTATTAGCACCTTCTGCTTCTTGCAGAAGAGCAGCATAGATGTAAATAGAAGTACCACAAGCTAAATGAAGTACTGAAAATTAAATATGCTAAAGAAATCTAGAGAGTCAAAAGACAGACTTTAATGCATTTTGATCAGAACTCAGATGTACCAGATTGGTACATGGGTACATGGTGCACTATCCAAGTATTGATACCCTGCCTATTTTCCATGGAGGAAATTATTGAGGAAAAAAAAAAATGGAAACAGGTTTGGAAGAATATTTGTTTAAATAAGGTAAAGCATGTTATGTGTGTATTTATACATATATAAAATAGGCTAAGATACTACTACGCTAAAAGTGAAACGTTAGTTCAATGAAATAGTGAAAAAATGGAGAGTAGATCAATTTGCAGGTATTAAACCCTATTTTGCCAAATAATATGTCTGGTTTGAGTATTTTACAGTTACACATAGTAAATATACCCACATGTTCAGCTTTGCTCTTTTGGCATATTGCCAAAAAAATCCTATTTCACCTCTACCCAATGAACTTTTTACCTGTTTTCCTACAGAAAACTTTTACCACTATTGTCTTTTGCCTAAAACACCTTTTATTTTAAAATGTTGTGCCACACCTTTCTATTCATGCTTTGAAAGTAGAGAAAAAGTACTTGGGTAGGCACGTCAAATATATTTTTAGAATAGCTTAAAAGCTTTTAATTTTAAGGATTTATTTTCAGACCAACTAACTCATGTGCCTACTATTCACTGATTCATAAAATTTAAAGTAGGGTTTCTACATTAACTTAAGATTTTAATTAAGAAAATGTCCATTTTGTGGAACCATTTATTGAAATTGGCACTGTATTACACCATTCACCGCCATTAAGATTACGTTTTAAATTTAAGGAGATACAACAGCAATCTCCAATACGACCTCCTTTCAAAGCACCTACAGCAAGACTGGAGTGGGAAAGAAGAGAAAGAAATAATCCGTCATTTACAATTAGTAATCCAAGTGATACTTCTTTCACTCATCCTAACCCTTCTTCTTGTCCACGACCTGACAGACATTGAAAACAAAGCAACCAAATGTGAGTAAGCCATTCCTATGTTCCCTTCTTAACCTAGCCCGAACCATAGTACAGTCCACTCCACCAGCAGTGGTTCTCATCACCACTATTATTGTCACAGCTAAAATAAGCACATGCTCTCCCTCTTTTAATGTGAATTATCAGACAGGTAGGTATTAATGCTTTATTACATTGAATTAAAGCAATTTAGATTACTGATTTATACTTAAAAAAAGCAAAATAAAGGCATTAAAGATTCACACCTTTTTTTAAATGATCATTTGAAACTGCACTTGAAAAGAGCGTCCAATACACAAGAAGAGGTTGAATTCTTGCGCCCCTTAGTGGTTAAAAGTACTATTTCTCAATTCTTACGTTCCAATTGTACACTTTCCATTAGGATTCCATTACAAAAAGCTTAAAATATGTAATTCTGCACTTTTTCCCACATTTTTAAATATGGAGTACCAGATATTAAAAGTACAATGCATCTTTAAATTCTTTTTCCCCATGAAGACATAACTGTTCATAAATTACTCATTTCTCATTTAATTTTAATTATCTTTTTAAAGCATTCAATAAAGCATGTATCAAATGTAACTATCTCTTAATGTAATCTGTAGTGCTGAATGCACTATATGACTACAAGTACCTTTACGAGCTTTCATCTTTATAGCTTAAAAAAAACACCATTAATGTTCACATTTCCTCCTGTAAAAGACTGTAATTTTTTTAAAAATAAACAAGTACACGTCTACCTTCTTGTACTATATTATAATAAATAGAGCTGATTACAGAACTGTTCTGAACAATAGCATCACTCCATCCAATTTTCTTCTGTGTGCAAGCATGACTTCTGAAAACTGTACATGTGTATGAAGATTTACCCACAGGAACAGCAATACATTCACATCATTTTCTTGCTTGCTCAGCAACTTGAAAAAGTCCACGTCTCCTAGGCCACCGAATGGGGACCACTGTGCAAAGTCCCAATAACACGTCAGTAAGAACTCACACACAGAAGCAGACAGAATAAGCTACTAATTTAGAAACAGGACTGGGAGACATGACAACCATTCCCACTGATTCCCACTGAAGCTTTCAAAATCAATTTAGCCTAAAACAGACATCACGCATGGAACTTTAGTTAAAAAATTAACATTTTGCAAAACAGCACTGGAGAAACTGTTAAGAAAATTATTTCCTGAGGAAAAGTATTGAGAGACTTGACTTAAAGGTACCAAAGAATAATGAGGAAACGTAGAACTACAGGTGAAAGGCAGCTAAAAACATACCCATGAAATTCTACATTATCAAATGCATTATGTTGATGTTCATTACAAATTCGACCTTGTGAAAATAAACCACAGGTTTACTTGATTTTAATTTATGCAGATTAGTGTGCACTTTAGAGGTATGTGGCATAAACCAGCAAAGTTAGAAGTTAGGTCAATTTATTGTCCATTAATATCTGATAAACTTACCAGTATTGTCGAACACTGCCTAGTGAAACAATTATGTCAAAAAGCAGCAAGAAGAGCATCAACCAAGGATAAACGTAATATAAAATGAAAGACAGCATTACCTTTCCCCGAAATTACTTCTTTCTCATGTCGCCATCTAAATCCAAACTGTTAAGATAAGAACCAAAATTGAGTTGTGAATAGTCAATGTATTCAGTAATGTAAAGATTAATTTAAGTTGATTGATGCCCTGCACGTGGTTCATTCATTCAGTTCTGGCTAGTAAAATCTAATTTCTTTCTCTGTTAATTAAAAGTTACCTCTCTGCCTCTGCTCGCCAGAAGGATTCCAATTTACGCACACGATTCCAATTCCAGTAGATGCTGTTCAGTACTGAACAGCAACTTTCAAAAAGACTTCATAGAAGGCAGAAGAACAAATAGGAAATTAGCATAGACTGACTTTGCTGTTTCGTCCACACTAAAAACTGAGAAGACCACTGGAATACTGAAAAGTCATATGAGCACAACGGATCACCTCTCACACCCCAAAGACTAAGACAAAAAACCTCAACCCAACAACTAAGTTGCATTTCTCTTCACATTGCATAGAAACTTCACATGTAGATAACCCATCTACTGCTTTTGTTTTCCAGTAGAATCTGCTTCATCCTCCCCAAATGGCAAGTAGCCTAGTGAAAAGACTGAAGACAGAAGGGAGTAAGAACAGCCTGGGAAAACCAGTTATTTTCACTAACAAGTAGAAAAGAGGGGATAAAACTCAGAGGCATACAACTTCTCAAAAAAAGGGCTCTCTTGTATTTTCATTTAAAATTCATGAACACAGGATGACAACAAGATAAAATTGCTGCTCTGTAAGCAAAGCACAGAAGACTCTGAACTTCATGTAAAAACATGGGGAGGAAAGAGGGGGAAGAAGGGTTACAAAATCAAAGAGGTATAAAAATGGCTACAAAACCCGTCGTTGGCACCTGAGTTCCAAAGCATCCTTTGGAATATGAACCTTCTCTTGGTGCACTCACAGTAGATGCAGCGGCATAAATTCTGCAATATACTGTATTGATTTTCAATGCTTTAAACCTAATTTTAAACGCTGTACAAAAGTACAAGTATCTATTGCTGTGTGTGGTCTTCAATGTTGATTTTTTAAATAAATCATAATAATTCTTCATCTGAAGGGCAACAGCATAAAGTTCTCATGCATGAAGTGGTACGTGGTTCAAAGAACATCAGAAAAAAAAAGGGAAACAAAAGTTTGGGCTCTTAAGAATGTGCCATACTCCCATATAAATGCTTTGCACCTTAAAAACAAAGCTGAAAAAACTGAGCAGAAAGACATCACTAGCCAAATGTTTTGTCGGCACTGATTTTCCTCAAGTCAACATACTACATGGAAGGTGTCTAAGAAAACTAAAAATTTGTACACCAACGAAGTATTTGCCTCTTTAAATCTGTCCTCTAATTTTCAAATTGGTATTATAACATAAAAAATGTCTTCACACCTACTGGTTTCACTGGTAAAAAAATCACAAGAGAAGATCAAGTTCTGCTATCATACTGTGTATGATGACAGTTTGCCAAGGCTGGATCAGGTTGTGCTTGGCCTAATCTACAAATCTGCAGTGTGGTCTAAAGTACCATTACACCACCCATGCTTCAGCCAAACAAAAATTAATCAATTGTAAAAACCAAGAACTGTGCCGAACAGTTCAGTGAAAACAGAATGTAAAATACATCTGTAAATGTAGAATTCATGATGGAAACCAGATGATCTAGAAAGAGACGTTAATTGGTTTTCTCTTTTAAAGGATATTTGCTGTTTTACAGGGCATTCTAGCTCTGAAAAGCTTGTGATGCAACTGAAAAATACTGCAAGTTTAGGATTAAATGTCAACAGTATTTTGGCACAAATTTTGCATGTGTGTGCTGCTGGCAATAAAGAGCAAAAGCCAATTTGATCTTATCTGCGTGTCTGCTTTTTCACAGTCCATCGACTACTTCACCAATCACCGACCTATCCATGCTCGCTTTTGCTACTGAAGTAGACTTTCATACAAATTTTCCTTCACAGTCCAAACCTGACTCAGTAAGATATAAATCAGATTATATCCTTACAGAGTATTTCTGTAATGATATCAAGAAAAATGAGCAAAATGAAAGAAAGGAGGGAGCTGGAACCACCTGTAATACATCTAGGACAAAATTTGTCCTCATTCACGTTCATTTTTGCCAATCATTCTTCCACCGACTAGTGGAAAATGACAGAGTGATCAAGGCTAAGAAGAAACAATAAAATAAGAAATGAATACAATTGAATACCTGTAGCTAAGATAAAATACCAGGAACAGATGAAACTATATAAGAAAATTAAAAATTAGGGTAGGTTCTTGAATAGTCAACCCGCAATATTAAGGAATGCAAAAGCATCATCTGCAGACAGGATTTATTCTGTCTCATCTTCTTTGTTAAATGAGTTCAACAAGATCCTAAATGAGCTATTTCTACAAGGTAGAACAAGACCAAATAGAGCAACTGCAAAACAGATGCTTTACAAGAGTATCAAATGGCTAACTTAATAAGAAATTACAGTTTTAAAAATATGAAAGACTGTTTAATATCCATAAACAATAAAATTCTCAAATTAAATATGGACTGCTCGTGTAATACGCATTGGCTACAGCAACAACTAACATATCCACAGTCACCTCTTTCAGAAAAAAAGAAATGTATGACTTCAGGTAACGCTGTGGAAAATTAGCAGAGACATTTAATATATTTTTGTTTTCACAAAAAAGCCTTCCATGCTGAAGAACAATGACAAAAGTGAGCGTATTAACATTACCAAGTGGAACACAAGTTGGCCTAGAAATCTGAAAATGATCTGGAAATAAAAACAAAAGAATAAATGCATTCTGTTTAATGACCAGGTGTCAGACAGATTTCATTTCTTAGCAAACAGGAGACATTTCCAATCTGTTAAGCTACAAAACAAAGCAGAGAGACAGCAAGTAAGAACCTTTCTAGGAAAATAAAACAACAAAAGAAGAGAACATTTCTAGTCCAATGCATTATCAATGTAAAACTTACATGCAGAGCACTCTTCCTTACTGCATTGCAAACTGACAATAGAACTAAACTATCTGACAATACAGACGGTCATTTATCAGCCTCAAAGCTCGCAGACAAGATGCACTGAGGTGCACCTTGACCTAAAAAATTCTGATCTAGGGAAAATGTAAAGAGTAACAGAAACACTACAAGCAAGAGTTGTCAAGAGCACACTCGTCCAGTGTCTCTAAGTAGCCTCACACCAGAGGGTCATCTTGGCACTTCATATTAAAAGAGAAGGAAAAGATTGTATGTCCTAACTACACAAAGAAAACTGTGGGACTGTGGGTCACAGTGTCCCATTTGCCTGTGGTGCCAGCAACAAAGGTGAGTGCAGGTGTGCAAGTGAGTGTGTGAGTACCAGTGAAGACCAAGCCAGACTAGCCATCAGCTAGGTGAAGTTGCCTGGGAGAAGGAGGGTGAGCAGGTCTCCACCGGCCAGCTCCAAGTGTCACAGTACCTGTGTACCTCTACGGATCAGAACACCGAGGGATCTGCTGTGTGACCAGGGCGAGTCCCAGCCATCTCTGTGTGTGCACGTGTGTATGCATGCGCACATGTGAGTGAAACAGTCTGAACTAGCAACTGGAGTGCAGCTGTGGCCTCAAGCGTTCATATGTCTTGCGGCTTCTCACTGTTTTCATTTCAGGTTCTGTCTCTGACAAGGTGCTTCCCTTATTTTTCAGACCTCAAGAGAGTTCATCCCATGAAACGGAACTTATCATTAACCATTACTTAGGAAAACAGTGTTTTTTCTCATAAGAAAAGTTCTAAATGAGCTCTGAGCTACAATCTCTATGCAGAGGTCTTTAGAAGAATTAGCTGGCTAGGAAGATCTTGGCTAGTAGCAAAACAATTACAGTTGCAAAAAGACAGATGAGTATGTATGTGCAAGTCCCAATCTATGATATATATATATATATAAATCATCACAAAAAACTGATCTCCAACTTTACTTTGACACCACCTAGCAGGACATAGAATCACAGAATCACGGAAGAGCCCAGGTTGGAAGGGACCTCAAAAGATCATCTGGTCCAACCTTTCAAGGGGAAAGGAGCCTAGACCATGCAACCACATCTTGAAAACCTCCAGTGATGGGGACTCTACCACGTCACTGGGGAGGTTGTTCCAGTGAATAAATGTTCTCACTGTAAAAAATCTCTTTTTTATATCAAGATGAAACATCATCATATAAAGCATCAACAACTATCAGACGAAAGGTTGGCCAGCTGAGAAGCTTGTTACCCACACTGTACCTCTCATAGCACCAACACTGCAAAACAGAAGGCATGAGGGGCTAAAGATATCCAGCTTCCAGTTTCTGGAAACACAGAAAAAGAATCAAGGCAGGAAAAATCTGGAAGCAGATACTGCATTCCATTGGTGTGATGGAACTGATCAGCAGCCTATTTCTGACTTCCAAGAAAAAAACCTGCTTTGACATTCTTCTGTACCAAACATGGGCATGGATAAATCAATAATTGAGAAGAATCTCATTTTTTCTATTTTTCTGACTCTCACATGGTCAGAACGTATTTGAGAACAAAAAGCATAGCCTAATATAAGAGAACAAATTACATGATACAGCAGAGTTATGCTGACATGGAAATTCCAAAAATACAGGTAATGACACATAAATAGGAATTTAGAGTGACTTCAAAGTTAGGACAGCCACATTTTAAGTCTGACAGGGGAAAACTGTTCACACAACACACACACAAGAAAAAGAAAACTAGGGCACAACAGTCTCCCACAAAAGATAGCAAACATATGGAAACTTGGCACAGTAGTGCAAGAAACAAAATCTGTAAGCATGCTCAAGGGAAAATCAGCTGAGGGGGGAGCAGTGACAGAGGGATATGAAACAGCTATAGGAAAATAAAATCAAATTTACTTAAAAAAGGGAGGGAAGACATCTTCAGCATTTAACTTTTTGTTAATTTCACTTAATTTTTGCACTTTTCTGTCCAATTTTCTTTAGAAGGCTGTCATCTTTTCTGCCTAATATTAGAGTTTAAGGCCAGTCCTCACAAATATTTACCAGTGAATGTAATTTTCAATACTACAAACAGTCTCAAGAACTTTTATACAGACACTGTTTGCAGGGCTGGGCTGTCACTATGGGCTAACAACACTAAGACACATCTGAGTTCAGAAACACTCTTTGCAAAGTCACAATAGAAAATTCACGTATTCCTTTTGACTAAGAGGTTAGTCAGTGAAAAACTTGGAAACGACAAAGGCTGTTCTGGTTAAGAAGCAAAACTGGTGCTGGAATTTGGCTGCTTCTCTTAAGAAATTCTGTTTATTTTCAATGAACATACAACATACAAACCCTGTTTCCATAAACAGAAAAGAACAACCAGCAAAAGACTCTGCTTTAGAACAGACATTTCCAAAATTGTTTCTGCCAGCACTCAAGTACAAAACTCTCTCTTTTTAGACTCTTTTTTTTTTTTTAACAGTAACATTCCCAGTGGTTTTTTAGGCTTCATCTAGAGCTTCTCTCCAGGCAAACCTCTCTAGCCTTCTCTGTTTAACCTCTCCGCATTTTCTGCCTTTCTTACACACAATGTACCTCTTCATGAAATGCCATTCAACAGAAATGCTCCTATTCCCACGGAAGCATATTTTTGGGGCAGTGACAATGCTTGGATTCAAATTGCTGCTGCTTATTAAATAACTTGACAATTTCTCACAAGTCTCTTTCTAGGGAAGGGGTACTAACATTCAGATTTCGCAACATATCCACAATCATCAGGCAATTTTTAAAAAAGGACATACTTTAAAACCAAGATGATTTACAATAATAAAACGTAGCAATAATGAAATGTACCTTATTCTCTTTGTATCTACTGAGATCTGCTATACAGTATTCTTTGAACAATTTATCATAATACTTCTTTGCAAGCCTCTTCTCCCTATAACAAAAGGTAGTATTTT
>VZSC01002793.1:74295-85593 GCA_013398225.1 Steatornis caripensis | reverse complement strand
ATAACAAAAGGTATTATTTTCATTATTATTAAATATTTATATATTTAATATTATAAAGTATATATTAATTTTATCTATATAAATACACAAAACAACACTATTTCATTAAATATACATATTAATTTAGTACATATAGACCATGAAGAAATTAATTTCACATTGTAATGACATTAGCAAGACAAAGACAACGTTTCATCTGAAGAACACAAGTTGCAGAGCTAGAAATGCAACAGAAATACATTCATTGAGCTAAGGGGTAATTTCCATAAAACTGGAAAAATACATCTACAATGTACCTATGGCACAAATTAAACTATATTTTTTCAAACTAAGGCGTCAAACTATATTTCTTCAAAGGCTTCCTTCAGAGTTTTCAGAACAGTCATTTGGATCTCAGAGAATGCACAAATACTTCTTAGGTCTTTCTGTCATCAATTCATTTCATCACTGAGCAATACTACAATATGAAAGACCTCCTAAAGGTCTTTCATTTTTAAATGCATTAAAGATAAAAAAATGATCACTCTATGCACAGTAATTCTTAATTAGTAGGGGACACCACAGATTTAGTAAAAGTGGTCTAAAAATAACATGTTCTATAATAGTTCCAGGTACCAATTCATGTCTGCTTCATCATCTTCGTTCCACAGGAATCTATGGTTTTCTCTAATAACATCAAGATCCGTCTTGTCATTTTCTCTATAAAAGGACACATTTATTTTTTTAGTGCAATGTAACATTAAAATGAAAAGTCAGTCAAATAATAATTTGCTAAACATCAGTATTTCACAGTTGTCATCTCCACCTCACTGCATAAAGGAATATATTGCTATGGAATAAAACTAGCAAAAAATGTATTCCCTGGCATACGTTTTCCCAAATGAAAAATTCTCAGTGGAAAATGGCCACTGAAACTGTGGATGATTTGATCCTGTCTGAAAATACTTGTATTACTTTTTATTGAAGACAGTAATGTTAGAAGGCAGTTATAGACAGCTCTAAAGAAAGTCATAATTATTCTGGACAATGGATAGCAATTCTGCACATTTCAAAAGTATTTTGAAGGTACTGCCAGGTATTTCTCAATGTACCCTCAATTAATGCTCACCTGTCATCTTTCCTTTACATAAAAAAACAAGAATAATCCAGCTCATGGTTAAGTTCTTATATAAAAATAATGGTGCAAAATCAAACAAGGCAATTCTGTGTTTTGGATACTCACGATGACTGTAGTTACTATTTGTGATGAAAAGAATTAGTAATTTGATACATAGCCACATCCCCTCTCCCACCAAAGCTATAATATATATTTAATGGCTTTATATAACAGGGGAGTTTTAGGGGCATGATGGGAAAGATTGCTAATAGTTCTTACCCAGAACGTCGGAAATCTTCTATTTTGCCACCATAGTATAAAATGTAGTCACTCACAAACTTTTTATGTCTTTCATACTGAATAAGGCAATTAAGGATTGTTGCAGAGCTTATCTTTTTTTATTTTAGCATAGTTTAAAGCTGAAAAAATAACAAAAACTTTTTATATACTTAACAGAAAGCTTTTTTCTCAAAAACCGTTCCGTATTTCCAGAAAGAAATTAATTAATTAGCAATTTTTACTTAATAACCTCTCATAAAAGCTGCTTTCCAAATATAGGAATTCAGGGCAATTTCATCTTTAAAACCTCATTCAGCTGCAAGACCGTTATAAAATTGTCTTCCTTTATGAAAGATGCTCTGTATGCATATGCATGGAAACTGGGTTCATTTTTTTCAACTGTAATTTAGACAAACAGCTTCTTAGTACTGTAGTTTTGGTTTAAAACAGGTTTGTATATTTGTACTATAAAAATAGTCTGGCTACTAAAATGGAACAATTTATTACATTTTACAAAAAAAGTTATCTGCTTTAGTTTGGAGATGAAAATCATGGGAAAATACATAATGCTTTTTTTAGGACACTTCAGCCTCAGAAACATGATTTGACACACTTTGTACCATAATTTGAGCAAAAATATGCAATTACTTCCTCAGAAAGTAAACGTCTTCACAAATAAAAACATTATATAAGGCTACTTAAAAATATTTCCAATTAACTTGCAAGGTATTTCTGAAGCAGCAAATTAGGAAATAAATTATCTCCTGGTACCTATCCTGGCAACTACTGCACCAGTGTGAATAATTTGTATCAACTTACTATTTTGACATGCATTAGAATTTTTCTGAGAAAACATTTCATTTCCAAAGGCCCCGAGAAGCTAATTTAATCTCAGTATGTGTCTTTTTTTTCTTTCCACCAAAAATAGAAGAAAGAGAGAAGCAAGTCCAGAAAGTTTAACTGGCACAATTAAACACATTTAACACAACATACTATTTTGTGCTGCCATTTGACTTACTAGGCGTTAAAATTGCCTAACAGTTTTAACTAGGTTTTAAATAGGAACCACTCAAAAACATTAGCAGAAACTCATAAAAGTCTCTACACAACGAGTTTTGTAGTCATTCCAGAATATATGGGCTAATGACAAGTCTACAATGTCAGTAGGACTGATTAAGATATGTCCCCTTCACAGGCATATGATGGTTTATGTGGTGCCTGGCCAAATTTTCTAAGCAGGATAGAAGAAGTTACTTTCTGTTTACTGGAGTTTCCAGATTTAAGTAAGTCTTTCCATGTTTAATTAGTCTTTACTTTCCTATTTATTAACTGTTACTGCTGAAGAACAGCTATTTAAACAAACAAGGAACTGACAGTATTTCAGATACACTCAGTCAAAACACGTAACAACTGCTCCAGATGAAAACTAAATAAAAAGCGAAAGGTTGTAATCTAAATAAGGTAGTAGTTATAAAAATAGTTACAAATTATGCATGAAATATGTTTAAGAGGTTAAAAAAACCCCTAAAACTGCACATGATATTAAACAGGCTTACATTAGAGCATCTGTAGAAGATATTACTGGAGATAAGGCTGTTTTGAATAGACCTTTGAATTAACTAATGCATTCTTAAACTTCCAGTAGAAATTTGCTTGTCCACTGATGATAGCAGCCTTATATAGAATTATGTTCTGTATAAACTCAACTGAAAGAGCAAAGTGTCTTTGTGCCAGTCTAAATAAAATACACTCTATAATAATTTTGCCCCAAACAGCACAAGCGAGCATACAGGAAGAGTCTGGAAATGCCTCTACCGAGCAGAGGCATTCTCAGAGACATTTCATCAACAAAAAGAAGTTAATTTGAAGAATGACTCAGTATCTGGTGCTGCACTGTCAACTGCCGAGATAACTGAGAAATCCCAGTATTTCACCATAATGAATAACCTGTGCCCCATCTTCAAACTTGAAGAAAACTTAAATAGAAGGATACAGCATCCATCGCTATCAAGTGAAATCTTCTTTTTCTTGCTTCTTCCCTGTTAATAACAAATGTGTTTGAGTGAAAGCTCTCTTTACAGTAAGTGAAAAATGCCTCACAAAAGCAGTAGATAAAAGATACCTGTCCCATTCTTCAGCTGCAAATTGTCTGTGAACCACACTGCCTTGTTTTGCTTTTTGGAATGGCTTTATCAGAAGGCCATCTTCCTTCACACTAAAGGTAGCAGGGGGAAAAGGAAGAAAAGTTAATCAAGAACTTCTCATAAGCAATAAAATTTCCATTTGCCAAACTCTGCACTAACTTGAGTAACAAAAACTGTTACATTGCCAGTTGCTACATGAATAAAACTAAACTTCGGAACCAACATCAGCTTAGACTTTACTTCATTTGCAGAACAAAATCGCAAAGGCATTTGCTTACAGTTAGCATGGTGGAGGACAGATGCTCTTTGTTAACCCCCTCCTCCCCAAAGTGGGGGAAAGAGAAAAGGGAAAGAGACTTACAGGTTAGAAAAGTTAAAACAGCTTTAATCTAACTACAAGAATAATGCATAATAATAATAGGAAAAATAATAATGAATATATACTAATATATACAAAACCAACATCGAGCTCCCCTTTTACCGTGATGATGAATACGTCACCTGGATGCTGCGGGGCACGCCCCAGGAAAGTCCAGGACTGTACTCAGCAGCAGGCAGGAGATGGATTCAGGAACGCACAAATCGGGATGGAACGCAGAAGAATTGGACAGAGTCCATCTCGGACGCTGGCCATAGAAGAAGAGAGCATGACCCTTGTGATCCCTCAGCTGTATACCGAGTATGACGCGTATGGGATTTCCATCCTTTGGCCAGTTTTGGGTCACCTGTCCGACCCACTCCTCCCCACTGCAGGGTCACAGGTATGACCACTTCTCTGCTCTTTCAGTTCCAGCACAAAAGAAAGTCAGCAGAAGCAAGCATCGACCTTGGTCTCCATAGGAATAACTATAAGCAAGAGCCTTAGTGCATACCATTCCTACTGATGTTGCAGCACGAACTATAAACACCGAGCCTTATCACTGCTAGGAGCAGCTACCGTCTGGAAAAACATGCAGTTAATTTCAGAGAGCGCAGCTTCTAGGAAGAGACTTAACTAAAAAGTAAAGCTACAAAAAGAAAATTGGTTCTGTCCTAGCCCAAACCAGGACACCGCTTAAAGAAAATGTCTTAAAACAGCAATTTGCAATATTTATTTTTATCAAGAAGGACAGTATGTTCACTGACTAAGAGTGACTGCTAGTAACCCTATCCCATCCTTTCATGCTAATGTCTCAACATCTCATTAAAAACAGCTCTGCCTCTCAGTGTAATCACAAGAATTGCTCATTTAAAACTTTAATACTACATTGTGAGCCGTACTTGTCAGTGGGCAGTGAAAAACACTTTCAGAATTCAACAAAGTAATAAAAAGTTAACTATAAAGTGATGCACTTAAGCTAGTAGAAGGTATATTTAGTTAGTTTCATTCCTCAATGGAGCTGAAGAAAAGATTTTTCCGTATTTACCAGCTGGCAGAAAGAAAGGAAGTCAGAAACCTGTAGAAAGCAAGCCAGGGAATTTATGTTTCAAGCTATCGAATATAGGTGTCAAGAAACTAAGTGTATCATTTGCTCAAAAGGATCTGTAGGCACAAAAGTCCCATAAGGAGACTTCATAAAACAGCAATGTGGAGAAAACTTGAGACTACTATTTTCCTTAAAGTGAAAATAAGTATCACCATAGAGCAAGAAAAGGATATATACACACACAGTGAATCCTCATTAGAGCCCTACTGGGAATCAGCAGTAGTGTGCCAGAACAAGGGTAATGATGGTATTTTTGAAAGGCTTCTGATGGTTAGCTAATATTCCACCTAGAAAGTGGAATGGCATAATGCATAATGGCCTTTAAAAGAAAACAAAAACTAAACAAAACCAGTCACTGTTTTAATGGAAAACAGCTATATTTATGAAATAAATGGAACAGCACAATGCCTGCTATTATTCCAATGATTAAAACAAGAATTTTCTTCCCAGAATGCAGTCAGACACTACAAAACCCATTCTTTCAATTTTACTACCAAGGAAAATATGCAAGAGTCCTAGGAAAGTTTCCAGAAAGCCTTCTTAAAGCCCAATAACAGACAAAGGAAGAGACTGGAAAAGTAAGAAAAATATATGTACAATGTAGGCAAAATCTGTCAGTACAGTGCAGAAAGTGTTGAAGGACTATGGATATCAAAGCAAAACAAAACATAAATAAAAATCTTAATAATATAATGACATCAGACGACAAAATTCAAGGTCACTAGTTGTGTGAATCACTGAAAGACCTGGGAAAGGTGATCTCAAATGAGAGATGTGTAGTTACATTTCAAGGATTGAGTATAACACGATACACCAATTTCCAGGTCTCTTCACAAATTAAATAATGAACAGGTAGCATCAGTTCTTCACTTCCTCCAAGCAGGTCTTTCTATCTACAAAGCCTACTGCCACTTGGCCTTTTTTGCCTTGCTCTCTTAGTAGTTCCACGTGCCCTGATGGATCACAGTGAAGTGAACAGAGCAGCCAAACCCCAGCAGTTGATACTAATGCTCGGAACAATGAAACACTCTGCTCCGAGAACTGAGGGGCATATAGACACCAGATGGACATAGCAGAACGGATCTTAATCAGCTGCCCCCGGGAGACAACACGTTTTGGCAAGCTTGACGTGAGGAGATGCAGGAATCAAACAGATTGATTTTTCAAAAAAACATTTCAACACCAGACTTTACATATGACACCATAATCTACTATACACAGTAACAGGCCATTTGCACAAAATACATAATGCAAAGTGTTAATTCTGTACCACATTACCTTTTAGTCTTTTGCACAGACTTCTCTCCATTCTCCTCATCGCTAAAATCAGAATCATAGCCTCCATGGCCACGTGCCTGAAAATAATAAACAGCAATGCAGTCAATATACCTTCTAATGTAATATGGACACAGCATAACTTGATATCAGTACTGTCCATCATGCATAAATAAAAGAGAGAAAGACAGAGAGCAAGCGATGAGTGCATTCTCACATATGTCTAAACCAAACCAAATTGAACAGACAATGCAGAGTGTATTCTGGACAGGGCACAGACAGACATTGTCAGTGTGTCAAAAGATCACTTTATAATCTATATGCAAACGTCCCCATATTTAATCGTCACATAGATGCAGATAACCACAAAGATGATAAAAATCTTTGATCTTTACTTTCAAACAATCTCATTCATACAAGAAAAAGGTGAGTGCTTTCCCCAGGAGCTAATCCTTCAGAGGGCTGGAGGACAGCAACTGATGTGCCCACACCATAAACTAAGATAAGAACAGAAGTTTCTTGGGCTGTGGCACAGCACTTTAGATCATTAGATCTTACATTGGTAGCTGGAAAGCCGACTGAAATAACTAAAATACAAAATAACCATATGCCGGCAAAAATGTACTGTCTAATCAGCACAACATTTCTACCATGAAATTAAATCCTTTATTCCACACACTTTGGGACTACGATGTCAAATTAATGTATATAAGAAAAACAAAATATCCCATATCTTAACGCCATGACATGATCAAGCACTGACTGGTGCTCAGATCTATCACCTCCACTTTTCAAGGCACAGTTACATGTTAAATTCTTTCACCACAAGTAATGGCTTAAGTAGATTCCATCTCCTCTCCCTCTTTCCTACTCTTGTACCTTCCTTCCAGTTGCTCAGTTACTGTTGTGAAACTACACATGAACCAGATCAAACAACTCACCCAAGTTACAAATGACCCTATCCAAACCAGATTATTTTAACCCAGGTAAGTTTCCTGACACAGTTCATCCAGAGCCCCCCACCAGCTACACCAGCCACCTGGAGAGATAGCACAGGAAGAGAAGAGCCAGAGCTGGGAACTGCATAAACCGACAATGACACCAAAAAAGCATTTACACAACTGAGCTTGAGCTAAAAACAAGGGGAATGGTTAGTAGACGTCTGCATGGGGAAAGGTTCGACACATAGTTCTTAAGTAACTTGGTAATTCAGACTGTGGATAAGAAAAGAAACTGAGTTAGAAAACCAGTGTATTTGAGTCAGCATTGCTGATTCCTACATTACCTACAATCATATTCCTCCTCAGACAAAAATCTGAGAAAGACAAAATCTGCAAAAAAGACGCGTCTCTTCAGGATTATTTTGATGAGGCGCCTTCTCCGGATGCAAATGTCTCCAAAAATACCATGCTGGAGAGTCAACCATACCCTCTACTGACATCAACAACCGGTCTGTATTGTGCAGAGTATGTAAAACACTATCTGTTCACACTGATGATGAAAGATGATTTTTAAGATTTTTTAAAATTCTTTTTAGTAATAATAATAAACTGTGCCTTTTGTTCTTGCTTTAATATTGTAATGTTCCTTCTGCTCTTCAACCCTTCTGAAGAAGACATAGCTCTCATATACATATATATTTGAACAAAAGCAAATCAGAACTTTCTGATTTGCCTTTATGTTTTCTATTTCCCAGGAGACACAAAACTGATCAGTTGCCAAAACAAAGCGCAGCAGATGTCTGCAACCTCTGCGTAAGTGGGTCTCATGCACTGGCAGAACAGCAGCAATGGTGCGAAGCCCTCCCAGCACAGTCCCGTGATAATCCCCAGTTCAAATGCAGGTCTCCTAGCTGAGGCCGTTCTAATAGCAAGCCTGTCACCACTTTTACTAATGAAGCTTATGCGGTCTCTAAAAAAGGCTGACTACATTATGAGTGTGCAGCAAATATATTTATACTGGGCTTCTAAATTTTAAAAATAGAACGATAATCCAGGAATGTTTTAAAAGGCAAAAGTAATGCTTCCCAGAGGAACCCTGAGAGCTTCCTTCACACTCCAAAGGGGAGAAAGTCCAAGCCAACACAATGTGCATGAAAGTCAACATGAGACAGATGAAATATAAACCAGGCAAGAAGATAAAAGCTCGAATAAAAGGTGGTTTTCCCAAAGTGGTTTTCCTTGGATGATGGGCCCCAAGAAAGAAGTAGACATCCTCTATAACCAGCTCCCAACTGGCCCTGGAATGAATCAAATAAAAAAACGAAAGACACAAGAAAAGCTGCTCCAACTGAGTCACGCTGTAGGGCTCTCAGAAGCTGACAACCACCTTTTGGAAAGCTTTGGAAAGGTGTGGCTGTGAATATAAGGGCAGGCTAAGGACTCGGTCTGAAGCTGTGGAGCAGCCTTTCAGGGCTGCTCTTCCAACAGGAAAACTCTCCACAGCTTCAGCCATTCCTCTGAATCACTACAATCGCTCAAAAATAAATTCAGGGTGAAAAAGCAAACAAGCCACAACTGATGTCCTGACACTTCTAGGTCACTCTTTCTCGAAGGCAATGGCAGGATGGGCAGGTACTGTACCAAAGTTGAGTTTGAGCTCAGCAGCTCCCGCAGTGCTGGACAGCACTCTTGGAGACAAGGACGGAACAATTACTGACCTGATGCCTTAGGATGACACCAAGGCGACCTGACTTAACAGTAAAACATAAAAAGGAATTCCACCAAAGAATCTCATCCATAAATGAATTTCTGCATTTTGGAAGGACAGTGTAAACAGACACCTGCTTAATGTTGTGAAATTTCGGGACTGATTTCTCCCCTTCTCCACAAGAGAAGCCACAAAACAATCCCAGATAAGGCAAATGTATTCAATATTTAACTGTAGTAAAAGAGGGGCAGATACTAAAGCTTTGTGGCCAAACTAGCAGATTTTAGAAGAGGCGTATGTAGACACAGACAAGCAAAATTGTCAAGCAAATTTAAAATAACTACTTTAACTATCTGATAAATCCTTCAATATAACCTTCACTTTGATGGATTTGTCAGAAACTCAGAATGCTTTTAGTTTATTAGTAAGGTAAATACCAAACATTTTATCAAAACATGAACCTGAAAGCCACATAACTTAAATGGTCCAGTGTGTTTTGTCTGTTGTACCAACTCTGGACTTTTTTTTCCCCAAACAACAAAACAAACGGAAACCACAAAACTAAAAAAAGTACCAGTATGCTTTGGGATACATTTAAATCACTGACATTTAAGTAATCCCAACATCTTAGACTAATTAATAGCAAAGCAATTGGAGACAGAACCAAGCCCACTAACTTAGGGCTCCTAAAACTGGGAACTTAAACACAGTAGTGTGTTAACACAGTGTACGAGCACTGGATGCAACCAACAGCAGATAGAGGAGATGCCAACTGCCGATGTCAATACAGGACACTGAGGACTGTCCAGCACTGCATTTGCAGGAGGCACTTAAATGCAGAAAAGGCACCTCCTTTAACCCTCTCCACTGGGGTAAACGCACACTACTGAAACGGACGCATCATAGTTCCATGTTGACTCTTGATCACAACATGCAGCTGTACAGAAAAAGTTTTAAAAACAAAAGCAAAACAATCCTACAAAGAAAATCCCAACTGGTGGCTTCTGGCCTCAGCCCTAATCTTGCTACCCACCTTACAAGTGTGACTGCCATCTGTCCCCTTATCTGCCCAGCACACAGGCCTGTACTCATCTCTGCTCACAGCCTGTATGTGGCCCAAAACAGACCTGAGTGTTCATTCTGGGTCTTCTTTATCTTGGAGAAGACAAGACTGAGGGGGTAAATGGGGGTCAATGCTTACAAATACCTAAAGGGTGGGTGTCAAGAGGTTGGGGCCAGACTCTTTTCAGTGGTGCCCAGAGACAGGACAAACTGGACAAACAGGGACAAACTGGAGCACACGCAGTTCCACCTGAACATGAGGAGGAATGTCTTTACTATGAGGGTGACAGACCGCTGGCACAGGCTGCCCAGGGAGGCTACAGAGTCTCCTTCTCTGGAGAGATTCGAACCTGCCTGGACGCGCTCCTGTGCACCCTGCTCTGGGGTCACCTGCTTTAGCAGGGGGGTTGGACTGGGGGATCTCCAGAGGGCCCTTCCAACCCCTACCATTCTGTGATTCTGGAACAAAGAAACTACTCTGGGAGGGTCTGAAGGGAGCATGGGATCTAGAATGAGGCTTGAGGAGCCATCCTGGCTGGAAAAGGGGTACCGTGCGGAGGGTCAGCTTGCTTCACCGCAAAACGCTCTTTCCACCTTGACGTGGGAAAAGTCTTCAAGGCTTTCCAACCCCCACTTGGGGGAAAAAATCTGAGACTAAGTACAATTAGCTTCAAACCTACTCTTCCTTTTTTTTCCTTTTTTACAACCAATTATGAGGAATATTTGCATATAGTGTACAGTGAACACCCCTAAGGAAAAGACACCCACAAAGTACTGCGCCTTTATTAAAGCTCTGAAACTATGAAAGGAGGAGCAGGAGGTAAAGATAGGTAACAGCAGACCACGACAGCGAGGATCAGAGCTTTGCAGGGCTCCACACGAAAAATCACACCGAAAACTGGCCCGTGGCGGACGACGCGACTTCGGAAGCCGCGCTCACGCCCCGACAGCCGCCCGGCCCTGCCCCGGCCTGCTCCGCGGGCCGCCAAACCCGTCCCGCCGCCACCGCAGCAGACCGCAGCCACCCGGCTGCTCGCCCGCCGCACGGGGAGGGCGGCTCGGCCCCTTCCCCGCACCGGCACGGCCTGGGCCCTCCGCCAGCCCCACCCCCGCGGCGAAGGAGGCCGCGGCCTCCGCCGAGGCCTGTCCGCCGCCCGCCCCTGCCGTCCTTCCCTCCCTCCGTCCCTCCCTCCCGGCCCCCACTCACGGCCGCGGAAAGGCGCAGCTGGTTGGGCACCATGGCGGCAGGGGCAGCTGGCTGGGGACGCGCGCGAGGGCCGCCTCCGCCGCCCGGCTCTGGTCGCCGGCCGCGGAGCTGCTCCGCGGG
>VZSC01002793.1:57812-73718 GCA_013398225.1 Steatornis caripensis | reverse complement strand
AGGGCGAGCCGCGCCGGCAGCGCAGGGGAGGGGAAAGCCGCTCATCATGTTTAGGGGCGAGGGAGTCTCCCTGCCCGGGAACCCGGTGCGCGGCCCCGGCTGCGGCGGTCTCCGCCTCTGGGAAGGTAGGACTCGGCCGCAGTGGCTCCCAGAGCGGCCTTAGCGAGCCCCGCTCCACCCCGTCGCGCTTCGCCCCCGCGCCACCCCCGCGCCACCCGCGGCGCTTTCGGGCGGGGGAGTCCCCGTTGGAGGCGCTGAGCGGGGCGGTGGGACGGGACGGCTCGGACCCGGCGGCGGGCATCGGGGGTGGCGGGTCCTGGCGGAAGGGGCCCTGCGGGGAGGCGGGGGTCGCTCTGGAGGAGGCCCCTCAGGGAGGAAGNGTGGTCACTGACAACCATATCCCCCGCGCCACCCCCGCGCCACCCGCGGCGCTTTCGGGCGGGGGAGTCCCCGTTGGAGGCGCTGAGCGGGGCGGTGGGACGGGACGGCTCGGACCCGGCGGCGGGCATCGGGGGTGGCGGGTCCTGGCGGAAGGGGCCCTGCGGGGAGGCGGGGGTCGCTCTGGAGGAGGCCCCTCAGGGAGGAAGGGCCCTGGGAGTGTGCTCCTCGGCAGGCGGGCGCTGCCAGACGTCCCCGGGGCCGGGCTTCATGCGCTAGGTGCGTGGGCTGCCCGCGCCGCGGCACAGACCGCGTTCACAGCCGTATTAACGCCCTGGCAGCCTCGGCAAGGTAACACGTAACGTTGATTTCCACGTCTTGTAGCGGTTTCTCTTCTTTTCAATCGCATCTCGCAGTTAGGAGGAGGAAGGGTAGTATGTGACCCAGTTTCCTTCTGAGGACCAACGGCAACTGGGTGATAGAGTTTGGGAGCCTGTGGGCTGCATCGGAGAAAGGAGCTTTATAAACTAAACCTCGTGAGCTATCTGGGAGATACCAGTCTTCAGCATTAAGTCATCAGGTACAACAAGTAGGGTCAAGGAGTTGATGTTTTTTCCCATCAAACATTAGGGCGCACAATTCCTGAACCAGCATTTTGACTGCTGAAGTCTGAAATGCTTTAATCCATCACAAATACTTTCTTGTGGACTGCATCAGTTTCCAGCCGTGTTACTGATTCCTGGAGTCTAAGAGCACAGATACACTTAATGCAGGGAAATTTTCAAAATTGAAATACTACTACTGTAATTGTAATATATAAGTTGTAAATGTAAGTTGTAGCTAGTTGCTACTATGCAGTAAGGCAATCACACGCCATAGTTGATGGTGGACCTCCTTACCTTGGCTGCTCAATCTCAGTTTTAAAAGCAAAAGTGTTTTTTCTCCTGACCTAGTATTTGTGTCACTCATTATGTTACTATCATTCTGAAGGGATGTAAAGGTGATGCTAAAATGTCCTGTGGAAAGGCACTGAGTGGCAGTATGCTTATTTGAGTGTATGCAGTATTCTGCTGAAGTCCTACTGAATGTGGCCCGTTTCGTCTAAAGGGCAGAAGCTCTGTTGCAAAAATGGAATTATCCTAATTAATAATTTAAATATCTCAAAATAAATAATGTATACCCATGGAGCTGTAATAGCAGGCATCTTTTTGTTGTTCCTCTCTCATGGAAATGGCAGACTGCTTTAGTGTGAATGAATGCTGACATGATTCTGGAAACTGGGCCAACATATAATTGATTATGCACTTTGAAGAAAAGTGGGAAAGGTAGAGGGGAAATTTAAATTTCTTGAATCTCTTGGCATTGTGCTGTGGCCACAAAAGCCTGCATATACAAAAAATAAAGTTTCAGTGACAGAGGAAAATTCTGCAGTGAGTCTAACTATAGCAACTGTTGTAGATGCCAAAGTTATTTTATACACGGCTTTTCTGAGAATAGCAGCTAGATAATGTCATTTTACTATGTTATGCTTTTCCAAGGTCTGACTGTTTTGCTTTCAAACATCACCTGACTGCTTTTTATATGCGGGCTACAGTAAGCTATAGCTGGGGAAGTTGATCAGAAATGGTCTCCTAAATTGGAAGTTGAAACTGGACCTGTCGTTAGCCTTTGGTATGTGGATTATAGCTTGATCCTGTGGGAGTATCTCCATAGTTTAAATCTAGCATCAATACCCTTTGACACCAAAAAGGACATTTCTCTCATCCGAGTCCCACAGGACTGAAAGATAATGGGAAAAAGAAGAGGTGGACATAACTCTTTGCAGGGTGGGAGGCACTACAGTTTTAATTTGAATTTCAGTGGTTGTATAACCAAACATTGGGAGCATGGTTTTCCATTAGAGGTAATTCAATCTATGGGTTCGCTGCTGCTGAAGAGAGCATTTCTTTTCTTGAACTGGCACTAGTGCTTGTCTGACTACTTCTGCTGAACTGCAGTATTTAATTTTCTGCCAGTCTAGCTCCTCTGACTATTCTGCTGTGGTGTCTGATGAGTAACAGTGCTAGTGTGAAAAAAGGTTAAGGATGGAGGGACAGGACAGGAGGGAAGGGGAAGGTGAGGAACAAGGGTGGCCCTTTCAGCAGCAGCTCTCAATTAGGTCAGCTTAGCAGTAATGTGAAACTACATTCTTAAATTACAGTAGCCCTGAACTTTATGGCCCACACAGGAGACAAAATCACTATAGTTCTTACTTTACTTCTGCCCTAAATCTAGAAATGGGCGAAGTATGAGACCTAGAGTATGCAGAAAGCTTAAGGCAGACATGGTTTTGAAACCTTAGAGAAGTAAATGTTTTCGCTCCCAAGTTTTCAAGTTGTCAATGTATTATTTACTCAACTTTAATCACTCAGTTTTCTGATGTCTTACTGTAACAATTCCATGGAAGGTTTTGGGAAGGAGAAATGAAAACTTATTCCCAGGGATATTCTTAATAATACAAGTAACATCCATGATTCTGAAATAGTTCCAAGAGTTCATGAGCTTCTCTGTATTTACATTCACACTGTCTTTCTTCCAATCACCAGTGTAATCTCAGATCATATTATTCACACCATGGAGGTAGCGTCAGTATGCAAAAAAAACCCCCAAAACAACTAGACAAAATTTATTTGATCGAATTTGCCACTTAGTCATCCAGTTCATTAAATGGATGGCAAAACTGTTGCTGACNCTCACAGTAAAGAAGTTCCTCCTCATGTTCAGGTGGAACTTCCTGTGTTCCAGTTTGTGCCCATTACCCCTTGTCCTGTCGCTGGGCACCACTGAGAAGAGTCTGACTCCATCCTCTTGACACCCACCCTTTAGATATTTAGATAAAGAGATTTATGAATGCATATTGACTCATCATTTGTAGCAGAGAGTAAAAGGTGCATTTTTACATCTGGGATGTGTGTTCAGGACAGACCTCTGACCACCTTATCATTTGGGGTAGCATTATATTTACATAAGTAACCCATTCATTGATTTATTTAATTCCCCCATATTTTTATGGGGGGGGCAAGGAGTGGGAGGCTGGGGTACTTTTATCAATGTGTATGTACCAAAAGAAGGTATAAAATAATGGAGATGCAGAATTCAAAGAATCGTACCTGACATAGTTATTGAGCAGTTCCTAAAAGCTTCCAGCATAGGAGATTTCACAACATAAATAGCTTAAGCTAGTAACCTCTCAGGTATAGAGGGTTTTTTTCCTAATATCTAAGATAAATCTCCTTTGTTGCTACTTGAGATAATTTATTAATGCCCTATACTAGTTGGTACACAAAGCAAGAACTGATCATCATTTGAATAAGAAATCTTTAAAGACATAAAGACATATATGCCCACAGTCCTCCCTTTTTGAAGCTTAAAGAAATTAAAATACTTCAACCTTTCAACATAGGTTACATTTTTGAGAACTTTTATGTGTTTTATTGCTCTTCTTCAGACTCTGATTTCCCTCTATATTCCTAAGAAACACTAAGCATAGCTGTTTAGTCCTTACCAGTATTTAGCTAGGAAGAAATACAGTCTCCTGCAGGAGATTATTGCCTCCTAAGATCACCTTGTAAAGTCACTTAAACTCAAGAGCCTCTGATTTTTTTTGTCAAAATCAGTTTGGTTAGCCAATTAAAAATTTCGAGCAATTTTTAATGAAGCAAATGAGGTGGCTTTGCCAGCAGGCCCAAAGAGGCAGCTACCACTGGTGTGGAGAGTGAGGGAAGGGTGGACACTGACAACCATATCCATTTTAAGAGCTGTTTGCAAAGGACATGTATGACTACATTTGAGTTCGATTATGAGAAAGTAATGGGGAACCATCAAGAATGCTAGTAAAATTGAGATTTATCCTGTGTAATTTTTCCTCTTTCTCCATTAAGCCACTTTTGTTGAAAAAATGAGGAAATTAAGACTTTCTAACATTATTTGATATTGGCACCTCCCTGTCTTCTGCATCGCTATGAAGTTAAGTTGCCAAATCGTTTATTTTTGTGTCTTCATAGTACGAACAGTCTCCTGGCATCTGTCATGTTCCTGATTTTCATCTCCCTCTATCTGAAGTCTCCTAGTAATGTTTAGAAAAGCAAGTAGAACTAAAAATGGGCATTCACACATGCCAGTAACATCACATTCAGCAAGTGTAGTTCTTCTTTGTTGAGACGTACCCGTGTACAACTTTAGGGATGCACTATGCCTCCCAGCACGCCCGGAGCAAGGTATTTACTTAAGTCAGGCAGTTGACTCCCAAGCCTAAGACTTCCCGACGGTCAGGGAAAACCAGTGGGGCTGTGCCGAGGGGCAGCGGCTCATGCTCACCAGTTCCTGTTGTTGGGGCTGGTCACTCCAGACTAGTCATTAAAGACTACCATCATTCTGTAATCATCTGGAGGTTATGTAAAGAGAGCAGGCTATTGAAATGCATATTTCTTTTGTCAAAGTCAGTAAATAATATGTTCCCCGTGTTTTGTCATACAAAGGATATCAAACACGGAGTTTAACTAGCCACTAGATGTCAATGTTGTTGTGCTAAAAGGCAAATGCAGTTTTATTTGTGTGGCTGATAATTTATTAAATAAAAGCACTTCTGGATTTAAATTTTTTTCCAGTACAGAGTCAGTTACAAATAATATCATAGACAAGCCCGTGCTATGTCCATTATTTCGAGAGCAGCTGTGCTGTTTTATGCTACTTTGGAGTTGCAATTACTATTTCAGTGTGTAATCGTTGTTAGAAAAGTGCCTTTGAAAAAATAGCATCTGATTGTTCATCAGTTTCCTCCCTTGCTCCAAAATCCCAGATCTTTGTATAAGTAACTGCAATCACTGTATTGCATTGTATTTGTTAATAAGAAAAAATAGAGATAATAATATGATATCTAATCCTATTATAAGAGCATAGAATTTCCTAAATTCCAATTATCAGTGGAAAATTTCCTCTTAATTACTCCTGTTTAACACCATTGGTGATCAGTGTCAAACAAACCATGTAGGGACAGAATTTCTAGAACACTAAGGCTTCCAGTGTGATAAACAATTTGGAAAACTTGGTTATTTTGAAAATCTGGCCCTGATTCTGTACAACTAAAGGCGGAGCTGACAGGTGATGGAATTTTAGAAGGCCACGTGAAGTAGAATTTGACCCATGGACCTTTCTTATTCGAGGCTCCTGTACTTCTAGGGTGAACAAATCGCTGCAAACCTCCACAGCTACTTACTGCCTAATGCAGTGTCAGACTTTCATCTGAAGGCAGTGGTTCTGTTTGCCGTCTACAGAGCACTTTGAAACCAAAGTTTGGGAATGAGTTTAATAAACACTAGTCCAAAGCTCAAGAAGAGGACAGTACACATCTCAAATTCCAGGTTAAGCTTATTCCACTGATAGGATAAAAAAAAAAAAAATCAAAGACTTTTATTAAAAATGAAGTTGAAACTTGCCATTGATGTGAGAATCTCCAAGAAGAAAAATAGGAGGAAATTGCTTCATTGTCATGGACTGAGCTAGTTTAAGTCATGCTCAAGACTTTGATGGTAACATCACTTACACTCTTGGCATGCTAACGAATCACAGATAAATGAAGACTTAGTGTTTTAATTTCTAACATCTATTTTAGTTTTCTTGGCTATGAATACAGAGTTACGTGAGAATTTTATTGTAATATAAACCCCAGATTGTTTCATTCATTCATTCTGTTGCAATGAAGGGAACACTCGTAGCAACAACCTTGATCCTAAAATTTCTGCGAAGTTCAAAAAATATTATTAAAATAAACTAAGTTGCAAGCTCTTGTTAATATGTTCATTGTAAATAAAGCCAGTATGACTCTAGAAAGACTAACTATTTCAGTTATGGAAATAATAAAGCAGACTTGCATCAAAAAATAATTCATGGAAGCAACCTCCCATATTATCTATACAGTTGTTGGGGGGTTTATCTCCTAGGCTTCTGTCTGTTGCCCTTTAATTGTCACTGCTACTGCCATGTTTGTTGTGTGGCAGGTAATTTTTGTCTCCAGAGCTTACAGTCTGGCAGCTCCACTGAGAACACAGCTTACTGAAAAATTACGCATGCCTGTAGGCGTGCATAAACAAGTATAGTGACTTCAGCCTATCAAGAATTTAATTAAAAGGTGATTATCAGTATGCACAAAGTGATACTTCTTAGTTTTATCAACCTGCATTGAAATAAATGGAATACAGAAACTAACTCCTCCAGTGTGTTCCAGTTTTCATTTGAGGAGATTTTAGAATTACATTATCCTTAAATTCCCCAAAGTATGAACGTTTTCCTAAGAGAGCAAAGAATGCTTAATCCTGCTTTTATGTCTAGATCTGTTAGGGTGAAAAGCGGCTGATGGCATTCAAACACATAAATCCAAGAAAAAGGGAAATCTGGTTTTTGCAATTTGACATCAGAGTTTTTTATATGAGGGAAAATTAAAGAAAATAATAAGCAAGAGACAAGGAACATACAGTAAAGTGGAAATAAAAAACCTACCCACCCAATAAACACGAAATGTACTTACTTTCTTTAAATTTTATTGTTTCCTGCTGGATTTGTTTTGTGAAAATAAAAAGAATATGTGAGCAAAATTGCATTCCATTGCACTTTTAAATCATAGTGGAAAAGACTCGCATTCCCTTGTTTCCCAATACACATTTCTGTGCATGTCTACCATGTATATATATATTCATAATAATTCACTTATGATGAGAATTGAGGCAAGGTACAAGTCGTTTACAGTTGAATGTATGGAATCTAAAGCTTCTATACAAAAAGGTGAGTGACGAGTCACTATCTTCAGTCACAGAAGCAGTTAAGCACTGCCAGGAATCAACAAGGTTAGTCCTGCAAACTGTACTATGCAGCTGGTCAGGCGTGTTCATCCCAGTGTTTTCCAGTGGTTGTCCTAAAGCTAAGAAAATACTTCGTAGCAGAGTTTATTTGCAATATACAGTGGTGTATAGTCAAGTGTTGGGAATCTCACAGATACATTTTTAAAAATAAGGTGTAAGAGCATAGTAGGGCATAATGATGACAGAATCGACCGTCAAGTGGGATTACTTACGTAGTAAAGTAATTGCATGTAGAGGCTGATAGTATCTGGGTTGAGGTGATCAATAGTTGATCATTCATTGGAAACTGAAGGATACAGGGATGTAAAGAGGCTGCTCTGAGCAGTGACGTAGGATGAATCAGTAAAAGTTCATATTTTACTTCTTTTAATGAACATGCTTAGAGAGTACTACTGTGAGACCTCATTTAATTAGTAATACCATTAGCCATTCTGCTAGAACTGACCTTTCATTAGTAAAAATATACTACTGATTGCCAGATTTTGGAAATAGTAGGGGGTTATAGTTCAAATTAAATACAATTTTGTGTTATTTAATCACCAATATCATTCAGACATAAAGTACTGAAATACTATCTACCTTTCTGTTGAAAGTATTGCCAGGATACCACTCATTCCATGGCACCTAAGTGGAGTGGGAAGGATAACTGTCCTAAATGGGAACGATTCTTAGTTTCAGATATCAAGTTTGTTATGTGTAAGTTATGTTACCTATAGCCAGCAACACTGAGCCATGCACAACTCTAAAAATGGCAGATGCAAAAAACTGCTGAGGAAAGTATCTAGAACAAATAAAAAGAAGTATTCCAGTTTGTACCTTGGGGGAGATCCTGCTACTTGCTGAAACCACATTCAGTTTGCAAGTGATACATTAAAATTTTAACAGTTACATATGTAGATGACTGCCTTTCTTGAATGGAAATAAAATATAACCACATGAAAGGTGAGGGTCAGGAAGTGAAGTGAGATTTGAGTGAAAAACCATTTCCTTTAGCGTATCACGGAATTTTGTTTCAAGTTTGCATTACACTGTCCTCAAATTTACAGTTCTTAAAAGATGGACTGTATTATGTGAAGTTATGTTAGGATCTGTTTTAATATATTTTAATACTCCTAGTAAATCCATGCCACTCTTTCACTGTACAACTAACTTTTATTTGAACCTCAGCCTTAACAGTGTCAGTATTTGGCAAGTTTTTGTACTCTTGAGTCTGTTAACGGAAGGAAAATCTTCTGACTACCTCATTTATCTTAGATGTGGTCATAATTCATCCACAAGTTTTAAGAACTAGGAGAATTGGTCTTTGGATATGAAACATTAAATTCGGTTCCTAATACGAGACTCCTGAAGCATAATCTTTCTCATACGAACAATTTTCTGTCAAGCTTTAACTTTTCCTTGTAATTTTCTAAAATCATCTATTTTTGGAGAAACATAAAGTAGCTGAGTAAGTTTAAGGTATTCTGTATACAGAAACAAACCTAGTTTATTACATGTTCAGGAGCTATTGTGTACTGTGGAATAAAACTGCCATGTTTCTACATAGGAATTACTATTTTGCCATCTGTGCTTTCTTGCAACTTGCCCTTTAACTCATATATCTTGCCTTTAAATTCAAGATCCCTTGTTAACACTTGGAAGGATTTTACTACATCACAAAAGAAAAGTCAGTCTTCCTCAGACACTTTTCATATATCCATTAATCTGATCCTTATCATCTTGAAAGTGATACTCCCCTAATGTAGAAAAGTGATTTCTAAAAGCTGAAGAATGTTTTAAGATGCTTTTAATTGCAGAGTATAGAGATAGTATGTTCTAGACACAGTCCTCAAAATTTCTATATGTTTAAGCTTGACAAATTATTTCCTATAATTCCAAAACTTGTTGTCAGACAAATGTTGAAAACGTAGGTTTCATAACTTTAACAATCAAATGACACTTATCTGTAGCACACTTCACTGTTTTATGCAGTATATGAGTTGGAAAATTACGTATAAGCAGTTTTTCATTTGTACTATCCATTAAATTGTAGACAGGGAGGTAACTTCCAAAATTAACATTAGCTTTGTCAGCATTGTCAGAGGACACACTGCCAGAAGTTCAAAACAACAGTATGTAATACAATTTTTAATGTGGTTTCATTGCTGTCTTGAAGGTAATCAAATAGATGATGAATTGTCATCCTTTCAACTCTGTAGTAAGAACAACTAGCGAAGCATTTTGATACTTCCTTGCTTGGAGACATAAATGCCTGCAGAAAAATATGCCCATACAACAGAATATTAAATTGTTTTCCCAGTTAAAAAGAAGCTAATGTGCTATTAATATATGAAGGTACTGTTGTACTGTGATCTAACACTGCAGTATGAAAACCAAAGCCTTAAACTTACAGTGAGATCCATGATTTGTATTGATGTGCAGTTCAGTGCAGTCTTAGAACAACACAGATACCGTGACCTTGGAGCCTGAGAGTCTTTATGAAACAGCACCACAGCCCAGGTCACAGATAATAATACAGCTGCCCATCAGCCACATCCATGGATCCTCCATTTAGCTGTCTTCCTAACATCACCCATTCTGAATCTATAGCAACCCTCCTCTAATATGCAAAGCTATTTTTAGCATCAGGGCAGCCTTGAAAACAGCAGGTAAAGCATGAAAAGAATGAATAAGTGGTTGTGGTGCTTGCCTGTGAATAGAAGCTATATATAGCTCTTGAGAGAGAGAGAGTTCTTAATATATATAATGTGTATATGAAGGGAGATCTGCCTCCCTGAGGGGAAGCAGAGGTGTCAGAAACAGAGTAGAGCATTATTACTACTTCTGACCTGAGCAGTTACCTAAAATGTCATTATTTCAGATTGTTCTGTTTAGGAAAATAAATTGTTCATGGAATCAGGTATCTTTGATTCAGTCTTTATTTGCAAAGAATATATAACATTCATTTCTGTGAGTGAAGAGCAAATTGAACAGCAGGAGACTATTTGCAGCTCCAAGCTCTTCTCAGCCAATACTTGCTCCAAGAAGTTCTCTAGGGACATTTCTCAGGTCCCCCTTTCCAATGCCTGGGGTCCAAGATCCTGGTTACTGTGATTGCTCTTCTGCTCTTCTCTTCTGCTCTCTGGTTTCTTGTCCTTCTCTTTTTCTCTTATGTATTCATCCATTTGCTTCAAAAAATGCTTAGGAAAAAAAGCCACATGTGCCTTTGTTTAATCAGTAGTGTGTGCCGTTTATTTAGCTGGAGAGCTATATTGCTTCATGAAGGAGCTTATTACTTCTTACTGATGTATTGTATTGAGGCTGAGAATCAGGCCCTCCAGTTTTAATGACTCTGCCTAAATCACAAGGGCAGCAACAGTGGAAACTTGTAGATGCCTGAAAGTGATTGATGTCTAAAAGAAAGATGGAATAAAAGAAAATGATGTCTAAAAGAAATACGGAATTTGGATTGTTGTTTTAGAAAAGGGATGCATAGGAAGCATTGTAATGTGTGTGTCAAAATGTAAATGTTATCCTACTCAAGGTAGGGGAAATCCTTTAGCTTCTGAGCAGTGAAAACTAAAACATGTATCTCACTGTTGCTACGAAAATTACATTGAAAACTACAGCCAGTTCTTAGCTAATGATGTTGTGTTGGTTTTGCTCTCCCACTGCAGAGGGAGAGAGCCAGCAGCCAAAAGAGCAAATCCTTTTTTAAAGCTGTACTGAGTAAATAGCGTGTTGGCATATGAGCAAACAGATGTGATGGACTTCTTCAGCCCTCCAAAGCCTCCTCTGCAGAGGGATGCAGTTCGTAAGGGAAAGGGACCGGGGAGTTCAGTGTGGTATCTTACTTGATGGCGAATCTGTGCTGGGCTTTGTGCAGTGGCAGTGTGCCCACCATAGGGTGGGGTGGGGTGTCAGGCAGATCTAGTATTTGCTTGAGGTAAAAGGGATTAAGTCTTACCAAAACAAGGTATTTTTCCAAATTTATTGAATTAAGAACAATAAAAACATCAGTAAAATACGCTTGTGGAGCTAGCACTGACGACCCCCTAAAATGGTCCAGCACTGATCCAAATCCCAGCTTTGTAAAGCATTTTGATCAGCAATGATGAGACAATATGCATTTGATGAGGCACATCCTTCTCATTGTGCAATTCATTATGTCAGCGGCACTCCAGCAAGGCTTTTATTTGAACCATTTCGGTGACTTCAGGCACTAAGATTTCTTTCATTGTGAATTATTCAGGACGTAGAAACCTTCTGTTTTTAACAATCAAGATCTTCTCTTCAAACGCCTGTTATCTCTGCCATGTAACAAATAAATTTCCTATGTACATTTAAATAAATAACATTTAGTTATTTCTTTCTGTCCACAAAATGACAAGGAAAAATAAATACAAGTTTATAAGGATTGGAATAATTCTGCAGGGAGCCAATGCCATGAAAAAAGTACAGAAGGGCAATGTAAGATAGCACAGGTCAAGGAAAGGATTTTATAACATGCCGTCTGTTTTTAATTAGCATCTTGGCAAACTGGAAGAGCTCAAACATTTTTCCATGAAGAAATGTATTATAGACTTTTCTAGCTGCCAATTAAATGGCATTTAGCTACAGTGACAGTGGTATGTTGTTTTGGGTCTGTAGAAAGCACTTGCTCATGCTAGAAAATCTGGGACATTTTGTTTTGGATACAGGGTTCTTACTGGACTGGATTTTCTCTGTATTTTTACTGTAGGCATGAAGGATACCTCCTATGAACAAGTACTACATTAAGAAATAGTACAAGGGGTTAGTAGAGTGACTATCGTAATTATCACTGTGTTTGCATGCACCTCTTGAGGGTCTGTCCTCCAGTTAGACGATAACTTTTAAACAATGCTAGATAAATACTAGGGCATTTCATGAGGTTCATATTTTGTCCTGTTTGGTCCAGACTGAGGCAGGTTGTCACCAGTTACGTCCTATGGTTCATTTAAACGTTTGTGAGTATTTGTCATATGAAACTGCCCCTCAAACGGGTGCCTCCCTATGCATTTTCTCTAATTGCAAAGCCAATACTCCCTGACTGCTTGTGTCCTCAGCTGCTTGTTCTGGCTCTAGCAATTTTTGTTTTGTTTTGGATGGATTTGGGCTTGTTTAGGGTTTGCTTTGTTTTTTGTTCTTTTGCCAGATCACTTATTCAATCCACTTTAGAGAATAGCATTAGAGAGAGAGACACTGGTGGCGAGCTGGGGAAGAGGGCAGAACCAAGAGCCTATGGAAGAGTGGGGAAGAGGGAAACCATCCCATTAAGGAAAGCATTGCACAGAACTACGTTCTCAGTATCACCACTTCAGTTTCTTCAGAAGTCATGACACCTTTCCCAATTATAAACTAACTGTAGTTTTTCTCAGTAGTATCATGCTTTTAATGTCTGATCAGGCTACGTAGGGGGAAAAAAGGCAAAGAAGTAACTTGCATATTTGAAGACGACTCTTCCTCCCTGAGACGTTCCTGTAGAGGGCACTTTAATCTTACGGTAGCGCACGTGCTAGGTGATGAGTCTGAAGTCAGTTCCTCTCAAGTGGATGGGCATGTTGTCTGGCGGAGAAGTGCCCCCATTTCTAACCTTGCATACACAAGATATTGATCCTTCCAGAGTATAAATGAACTACTGGCAAATTTTCTTGAAAGTTTTCTTGAAAGATTGAGAAATTGCAGATTTCTGCAGCAAGTGAAAACCTGGTGTTCCTTTTTTATTGTTCCCTTTCTTAATACTTTATGTTAGGTGTGGTCTCAGTGCCTGCTGTGAACCACGAAATTGCACGGCTTCACAGATATTTGAATTGGGCTCTCATTTGCTCTTGAGCTTGTATGCTTGCTCTTTTCATATCCTGCCCCCCCGCCCCATCTCTAACTATCCATTGTCAGCATTTTCAGGGCAAAACACAGACACTAGAAGCAAAGCAGGAACTATTTGTTTAGGTCTGGAGAAAAGTAGGTAGTATTCAGGACAGCATTTAACTTTGTGCTACCAGATTGTGTGCTGCAAAGCATACTGCTTTGTGACAAAGCTTATGAGCCTTTTAAAAACCTGAGAAAGCAACTGGTCCCACTCTGCTGGAAAACAGAATGCAGGAGCCGGGGAAGAGCTGAAGAATCCCAGCTCTGGGATTTATACAGGCACCCAGTCTCGTTCAGAGGAGCAGAATAGACAACCCCAGAGGAAGCTGGGGGTCAATACGTAACAAGATCGATCAGATTTATGGGGTCTTTCTCATAGTGAAGGGCCAGTCCAGTAGTTGAGGTTATGTCCATGTCTGACCTGAAGGATAGTTTGTTCTGTTCTTTTTCTTTGCTTACATAAGGTAAAGCTACCGAGCTGTGGCACTTATCTGCCTTGCCTGCCTTGGAAGAGAGTCAGACCGGAATGAACCATCATCCCATTGAACGTGTAAACACACTTAACATTAGCAGTATTATCAATATCAGCTGTTCAAAGATGATGGATTAGGTCCTTAAAATTTTGTGATGCTGATTTGAAAGTCATGTAATATCAAAACATGGTACATTCTGGATACTTGATACCTGGCTTCTTAGCCTTTATCCCTCTTGGTTACCCAGGAGGTTGGATGAGGTCTCCTCCCTAGGTCCCTCCCAGCCTGAGAGAGCCTTTCAAGTCTCAAGGCATAGAAATCCTATACCTTTAAAGCGTCCTCTGAGGTAGTTTCCAATATTCTCTACTACTTAAAAACCTGCAATTGAAAATAAAAAGAATCAAAGGTGTTGGAAGTCCTTGGTTATGACAAAATAAAACTTAAACATAGATGAATTTTGTCTAGCTTATCTTTGGATGTTTTTGTTAAAGAATAACAGTTCACATAACAGTACATCTCTCCTGACATACTTTTTGTCATTGGTCAAATTCTGGTGTACCTCAGCCAGCGAGCAGTCCTAAAGGCACCTGCACACTCACCAGGATATGCTCAGTGGAGTAGGTGTTCTGCATCACCACGCAATTTTGGTCATGAGAGCTAAGACCTGACTCTCTTGAGAGGTGACCAGTTCTAACTCCATGGTGAACTGTGAACTGGCTATGTCGTGCAAGGGAAAGGAGACCACCCTCTGAGTTTTTCTTTCCTCCAAAGTTGGCAGCACTTAAGCAGCCATTTCCTCAGCTTTTTGACACAGGGACTGGCCTTGTTGTTCTGTTTTTAATGAAACTTTTGTGGTGTAATAAAGAAGGATATCCGTAATACGGACCTGTATAGACAGGACAGGGCAAAGGCAGAAGAACTTTCCAAATAAAAAGTTCTGGGCAGCCCTGTGATCATTCAGCGAGCTAGCCTGTGCTATGAGCTGTTGTAAAGGTATCTCGAGTTTTATTATGCCTAACCTGCAGAAGGCCTCTTCCTGGCAATGGCTCTTGGTGCCAGATCCACCAGGAAGCATAGTCTTTTCAGAAGTGTTTAGAATTCACAAGACTTAGTTTTGTTTATTGAAAGTACAGTCTCAATCTCAGCTGCTTTAAATTTGCCATTTGCTGCAGAATTTGTTAAAAGAGGAGCACTGGAAGAGTGAAAACTTGGACTCATGAGATGTTTGTAGGAGTTTTTGATCTCAAAATCCTTCTGCTCCAAACACAGTCGTAACACAGCAATGTTTTGTTCTTTAGGAGGCTTGTGAATCTTGGGGTGTGATTCGGACTGTTGCGCATCTGCGTGGTGTAATACTATGGGCCTAACACCAAGCACAGCAGAGTTCACCAAAGCCTCGCCATCACCACCAGTGGATTTTGGATTAGGCCATGTATGTGCAGGCAGCTCTTCCTGGGCATAGAAAAGGCAACACAATTTTCTAAAAGCAGGATGAAATAAAGGATAACTGTAACAGTGTATGTATCTGCAAAAAAAAATTCATGTCAGCAGCACGAAACCACAGGAAGCTTATTAAAATTTTGTCGTATGTTGGTAATGAAAGCATATAGGGCTAACGCAAATATACAAGTATAGTCAGTGGAGCAGAGTTAATCCCTCAAAAAAGTATTAAATATTTTTTAAAATAATTTTTGGCTCTTTGTTCTGCCTGTGTTTGCCTTCCTCAAATATTTTAGGAAACAAGTTTACTCATAGAAGCATTCACATTATAACCAGGTATTTGAGAATACTTGCTAAAAATGTATTTTTAGTAAAGATTGATAATAATAAATGCATCTGTCTGCTCTAGAGACCAAGCTACAGAAGTCGTGCTAAGGCTGACCAAAGAACCCGAGCGGTGCTAGGTGGTGAATACCTCCAGCGTCGACTAGTGAAAGTACCTTTGACTGTCATATACCTGCACGCAGCTTGGTGTTAGGTGGTTGATTGTTCTAAAAAAAAAATGTTGTTACCAAACGATTTGGATACAGTGGAAGAAATAAGCTATTTGGTTCTTACCACGTAGAGTGAGTACGTGGGAAATACTCAGTCACTGAGGCTTACTTAGCTCTGGTCAAAATTAAAGCAGCGAAACGTCCCAGCGTCGTGGTAACGTGCGGGAACTCCTGAAAGCGCGCAGCAACGGGTGGTTCCCCGCTGTGACAAAGCGGGCAGAGACGATCAGAGGGCGCCGGGGGAGCGCGGCGAAGGCGCAAGGGACGCGGGGCGTACACCGCGCTGCTCCCGGCCGTCTC